>CM041791.1:70848772-71049544 GCA_023375725.1 Nephotettix cincticeps
TTTATTTAAGTTACAGTTAGTTGCTATAAATTCCTAAACCAACGGCCCAATAATATTGATCAAACGATTTCGAAAACTACTATGTTTCATGTTACTAACATAGGAAGAGGTTATGCCAGCCAGTGTTGTCACTTGTCATCAACATCAAGCAAAAAGTCCCTATAACCCACATTTATTGTCCCTAGAAATGCCTAGATTTCTATAAAATATCCCTATAAAAATCCCTACACCAACAATTTCAGTAATTTTGTTAAATTATTATCATTTATGATAATTATATCAAAATAATGGTTTTTTGCTTATACATATTTATACACTTAAAATATTAGTGTCTGTACTTGAAAGTCCTCAATGTAGTTGCTGTTTATATTTTGTAATTGGACGTGTCTTGAGTACAATTGTTGATGCTTCATTTAGTTAAAGGAAACATCTATAATAATATTATAAAGAAGAGGTTGTTTCTGTATGTTTGTGGGTTTGTTGTGGCAAGTAAACGCAAAAAATACTGAACCGACCGGTTTGAAATTTTACACAAAGGTCACTCAATGTCACTTAAACTCATGCAACACATAGGCATATTAATTTCCTAAAACTCCCCTCGGGCTACGCCCCATGAACGTTCTAAGATTAAATGTTTACATTTTCAAAGAATGAAAACATAAAATTACTTGAATGTCAACAGCTGCGAACACTAAAATTTAACTGTCAAATTTTAGGAAAGAAGAAGAAGAAGACGGAAGAGCTGCCATGACCGTCCTAGGTTTCAATGTTTACATTTTCTAATGTCAAAATCCGTTTATTATTTATTTTGACAGTTCGGGAATAAGAAGAATAAAAATCAAAATCAAAATCTTTTATTGTCATGAAACTTTTAAACAAAAGCATGGACAATTCGTCAATATATTACTTCTTAGGAGTATATGAATAACACTTAAAACACTACATATAAATAAAACATTAATAAAAGATAAACTTAACACTTAAAAAAATCCTGAACCCTGTAGTATTTCTTTTTTAATCAGAAGCAGTTTCAAATTTCTCCTGAATCTACCAACATCAGCTTCTGTTCTCAGGTTTGGTGGAAGACTATTAAACATTTTAATTGAGGAGTAGTATGTCTGGTTTTCAAAGAGAGCAGTTTTATGTTTCGGAATGGAAAGATGTGATGCGTTTCTAAGACTGTATTGATTGGTGCTCTGGACATTGTATAAGTGTTTATTTTTAACCAGGAATGTTAAACATTCCAAGATGTATAAGCTTGAAAACGTCAGAATATTATTCTTTGAAAAAATCCCCCTACATGAGCCAGAACGTTTTACGCCAAATATCAACCTTATTGCTTTTTTTTGAAAACTAAAAACCCTCTTTTGATTTGCTGTTTCAGCACCCCAAATACCCAGGCCATATGCCATGTGAGGAAGAAAACATCCGTAGTAAACCGAAAGCAAAACCTCTCTGTTCGCAAAAAAGCAAGTCGACGTAGGAGAAACATGACACTACTCAATTTTTTGCAAACTTTATCTATGTGAAAAGAAAAATTAAGCCCAGAATCAATAACGAGGCCAAAAAAGTTTGTATGCTGACTAGACTCAATAACATCTATGCCAATCTTTAGGCTGGATTCAGTAAACGTTCTACCAGGATTTTTCAATTTGAAATCAATAAACTGGGTTTTTGTTGCGTTCACACTGAGGTTATTTTCATGAAACCACTGCATAAGCTGACTACTTTTGATGAAGGAATTCACTTCAAGAGACTTTATGCACTTGTTAGACAAACTAAAAGAAGTGTCATCCGCAAATAGACAGAGGTCAATACCAGGGACACTACAAGCAATATCATTTACAAACGACAAGAATAAAATCGGGCCAATGACTGATCCTTGTGGTACACCAGAATTCAAAACAACTTCATTAGATTTGTACTTAAGGAGACAGCCATTTTCATCCATATGTGAAATCTCAACAGACTGAGTTCTTCCAATGAGAAAAGAACACACCCAATCCAGAGCTGTCCCTCTAATACCATAATGGCTGAGCTTCTTGACTAGCAGGCTGTGGTTTACCGTGTCAAAAGCCTTGCTAAGATCGAAAAACACTCCAAAAACTTTTTCCTGACGATCTAATGCCTTGGACACATTGGAAACAAAACTGTACATTGCATCCACAATAGAATAGTTTTTCTTGTACGTCGCAGCAACGCGCGACAGGTAATTAACTCGTGTGAAACGTGACACAAACGTTTTCACATCTTAATGTGAAACTACATACTTACTCTGAATGTGAAATTATACGACCAATTTATACAGGGTATTTCAGAATTCCCTACCAATACTCTAGGGCATTGTTCCTGGGTAAGAAACATATCTAAATATCACATTTAAATTGTCCGGAAGTCCTTAGTTACTCACACAGCCTCCATTTTGGTTTTTTCACTTATAATTTATTTTTCTGAATAATCGTTAAGCGTAAGGAATTGAAACTTTGCACAAACATTTATGACAAATAGACAAAGCTACAAAGAAATTATGTCAATTTCTCAAATGCATAAAACAAAATGGCGGCTATTTAAAATTTTGTTTCTCAAATAATTCGTGAACCGTTGATTTAACAGAAAATTTACAAGAGAAACTTTTTTTAGGTAATGTAATTACAAATCGATCGACACCACATTGTTTTAAATTAGACAAATATTAAATGAGATATGGCAGCTTTAGTGATAGGTGACCGCTAGAGCTTAGTTGCAGCGCATGCCAAGGCATGCGACTAAAGTATGCCACAACAATGCAAAAGTCTCCGCCTGCTTGGTATGTTATTTGTAGGTTATTTTAGATTACTTCAAACAATAATAAAATGTCACTTAACCCTATTCGTCTTGGCATAAGTTTGGAATAACTGTAGAGGAACTGACTATAATGAATAAAATAATAACATTTTCAGGCAAGAATAAAATCAGATGATTAGTTTGTAAAAAGTATTTTGACTTTTACCACGGCTGACATAAAAAGTTTGGGAGTTTTGTGTGAATTTTAATGACAGTAAGCAGACGGAGGCTGTTGCATTGTTGTGGCAGACTTTAGTCACATTCCTTGACATGCACTGCAACTAAGCTCTAGCGGTCACCTATCACTAAAGCTGTCATATCTCAGTTAATATTTGTATAATCTTAAACATTTTGATGTCGATCGATTTGTAATTACATTATCTAAAAAACGTTATTCTTGTAAATTTTCTGTTATCAACAGTTCACGAGCTATTTGAGAAACAAAATTTTAAATGGCCGCCATTTTTGTTTGATGAATTTGAAAAATTGTCATGATTTTTTGTAGTTTTCTCTAGTTGTCATAAATGCTTGTGTAAAGTTTCAATTCTTTACGTTTAACCATTATTCAGTAAAAAATTATAATAGAAAAAACAAAATGGAGGCTGCGTGAGTAACTAAGGACTTCTGGACAATTTAAATATGATATTTAGATATGTTTCTTACCCAGGAACAATGCCCTAGAGTATTGGTAGGGAATTCTGAAACACCCTGAATAGAAAGACACTCGACAATTGGTTCCGTTTTGATTATATAAATTGTTCAAATATTGTGTCCGTTAACATTTTCTTTTTCGATTGATGGACATAGATATATATATTAACTGCGTCAACTACAGTCACTCATACACATAAATACAAAGTGTTTATATTGGTGGTGTTAAGAAATGACTTTCTCTTATGAATATAGTTGGATTGAAAAAATATTTGTATTTACTTCCCTGTAGGAAATAAGTTAGATCATGGATATGTCTAAAGAGGATGGTTTTAGTTCATCTAAGCAGCTGTCCTAATTTTTGACATGGATGTGTCTTAGCTCTGGGGGGTGTTGGTAATTTTTAAGATGGAAAACATGTAACAGGTTTCCATAGAAACTACCAGAACTATTGTATTGAATTTTAAATATAAAAGAATAAGAACAGCTGTTTAGATAAACTTAAAACATTCCCTTTAGACATATCCATGATCTAACCTATTTCCCTAAGGGAAGTAAATACATTTATATTAAACATTCAATACAATAGCTCTGGTAGTTTCTATGGAAACCTTTTACGTATTTTCCTCCTTACACCACCCAGAGCTAAGATACATCCATATCCATGTCAACAGCTTTGTCAACATGTTATAAATACAACCAATATTGTGTAAACAATGTTTACACATAAATGACAACAGTGAATTTAATGTAAATATGGTACTTAACAGTTCTCCTATAACTCACATACAGCATTGGGTATATTATGGTTAATACATAAGATATATGGTACACATAAACATAAAAAATTGAATAGGTAACTGAATGTAAATATAGTATTTTAATTGAATCTTATGTTGTAGGATGGATTATCTACGTTTGATATCACTGACGTAATTAATTTTTTATGCCTCCTACTGTGTCTTCTTATGATCATGGGACTTGTTGAGAGTATATAATTCATTAATTGTGTTTGAATTAATCTTATAGTGGAACAGAACACTTTATGCTAATGTAAGTTTGATATCAAATACTATAAAGCATACAAAGAAATAAGTTAGTGTACAATAAAACTATAAGTATGATGTGTAAAAATCCGTCACAGAAGCACCAAACCAGTCCCTTCTCCCTATTCACTCCCGAACCCACTGACGTTATTTTATTTATAATTTTCTCCAATAATTCTTCGCTGAGTTCCTGAACGCATATTCTCAAGACACGCCTCAAAGTCCCTCGACGTATTTCTACAGACGACATTTTTGAGTAAAAAAATACCAACACAGCACGAACGAATCGTCGAACTAGCCGCTACAACTCGCCACTACGAACTACGCCACTGTGTGAACTACGAATAAGACTAATTTTAGCGGCGACTAAGTCGCGACAAGTTAGTCGCCATGTGTGAACTCGGCTTTTAGGTGGTACGAAGTTCGCCGGGTAACACAAGTGGTACCTACAGTATTTAAACTGACTATTTTCACTACATTCTTCCTTCCACAGAATAGTCATGTAGATACGCTGGAGCTTGTTTTACTCTTAAAGATAATCCTCTAATTTGTATCAGTGGTTTTGTTGTACGTCTTGGTTACCAGTGTTTAGATTTTGAACTTTTTCCCCTGATGCCTCAGCAGGGACTTCAACATTCAGGTCTGCTGTTTGGGGCGTTTTTATGTTGCGATTGGTACTGGTATGTGATTCTTTATTGTCAATAGAAGATGCTATTAGTTCATTGTCACCCTTTAACAGCTAACTGCTTCAAGGAAACAGTATTTCTCTTCTACGTTGGTCAGTCGTATAGTTGCGTAGTTAGAATTTACTTCCAGTAGGTAACTCAACTTCATCAACCAGTGGGTCGTACCTACTTTGACGTACATTCCTCTTCAACAATTTCCACTTCTCCATTCTTTTCCGTTTGAATAATCAAGCAAGCAACTGGTAGAGCTTGTTTGTGCTTGTTCCCACAAACTATCAATAATGTATCTCTCTACCTCGCTTTGTTTACTAAGTAGAGACTATTTACTTTATTTTCTTTTATTTTTGAATCATATATTTTTTTATTTTAATTTTATATACAATTTTTTTTTTTTTTTCTTTTTTCTTTTTATTAATTTTTTCTTTTATCATGATTTCAATATTATATTTTGTTTACCTGATTTGTTTTCTTTGACATAGCACCAAACTTTTTTTATCAGGTTCTTAATCATAATGTAATGTCATAATTCTATAAAAAACGATGTCAAATTGCAATGAATACATATTAAAAACCGACTCGTTTTATAGTAGCCTCTTCACTCTTTCCGTGTGACGTGCGATTCGGCCATTACTCGTAATTTACTCACTTTAAACTCTTAACTTCTCTCACTTATCTGCTACGTAAGAACCCTCTCTCAATTTATTTGTGTTTAACTTAACTTATCACTAATTTTATTGTTTTTTAGCGAATTTAAAAAGAAGCTATTTTGGTCAATGGCGAGACTTAAGCCACATGTTATTTTTTCTTTTATAGAGACCAAAAACAATAGTGTTAAAATTTATTTATATAATATGTATATATTTTTATATGTGTATATATGTATAACATGAATAACTCTCGTAAAAATGGTCCGATCATACCAAATTAGAAAATGTGTATTCCTACAAATGCTCGGACGAGTTCGTAAACCAGACATATCGCTCAATGTGACGGGTAGTTTTTTTGTACCCAAAATGGGGTTTTTTTGCGTTTTTCAGTAATTTTAAAAATTCTCTAATTTATATTTCACCATTAATCTGCTTAAAAATACACAATTAAGTTCCTTAAAGTTTTTCTCTATCTTCAACTTTCCGAGATATATCTAAAAACAGTACGTTGTATTTTGAGGCTCCAATGTTAATGTTATGGAGGATTAGGTTAATTTTTCACTTATTATCTAATATTTTTGTGATAAAACTTTTATTTAGTTCATGTGCTTGATTCCATAGATTTTGTCTAAAAAATCATAGTTTTTGTTATCTTGTGACAGCAAACTGCATACTCTCCCTGTGTCATATGGTGTGTTCTCTAACAACCCTTTATTTTTGGACGTGTTGATAAAAGTGTATAAATGTTAAATAAAATTGTTGATGGCTACTTTCAGTGTTCTCACAAGCAAACCTACTCACTCTTTCCCATTTTAATCTTATGTGAATAGGCAAATAATTCTCATGTTTATCGACAGATTTTGACCAAACTTGTCATATATTATTATTATTATTATTATATTATTGATTTGGAAATTCGCTGAGTACGCAGGTCTGCTGCGACGGGGGTCTTTTTAATTGTGTCCCAGTGCTTCTCTACAACAACCCCTGGTGTCTTGTGGTCAGTGATACCCCCTGTGTGCACACACACGCGCCGCGCATCTCTCTGTCGCCGAGCCGTCCCTGTGTCTCCAGTGCTGTGTTCTCTACAACAACCCCTGGTGTTCTTCGCCCCTTGTGGTCAGTGATACCCCCTGTGTGCACACACACGCGCCGCGCATCTCTCTCTGTCGCCGAGCCGTCCCTGTGTCTCCAGTGCTGTGTTCTCTACAACAACCCCTGGTGTTCTTCGCCCCTTGTGGTCAGTGATACCCCCTGTGTGCACACACACGCGCCGCGCATCTCTCTCTGTCGCCGAGCCGTCCCTGTGTCTCCAGTGCTGTGTTCTCTACAACAACCCCTGGTGTTCTTCGCCCCTTGTGGTCAGTGATACCCCCTGTGTGCACACACACACGCCGCGCATCTCTCTCTGTCGCCGAGCCGCCCCTGTGTCTCCAGTGCTGTGTTCTCTACAACAACCTCTGGTGTTCTTCGCCCCTTGTGGTCAGTGATACCCCCTGTGTGCACACACACGCGCCGCGCATCTCTCTCTGTCGCCGAGCCGCCCCTGTGTCTCCAGTGCTGTGTTCTCTACAACAACCTCTGGTGTTCTTCGCCCCTTGTGGTCAGTGATACCCCCGGTGTGCACACACACACGCCGCGCATCTCTCTCTGTCGCCGAGCCGCCCCTGTGTCTCCAGTGCTGTGTTCTCTACAACAACCTCTGGTGTTCTTCGCCCCTTGTGGTCAGTGATACCCCCTGTGTGCACACACACGCCGCGCATCTCTCTCTGTCGCCGAGCCGCCCCTGTGTCTCCAGTGTGCTGTGTTCTCTACAACAACCTCTGGTGTTCTTCGCCCCTTGTGGTCAGTGATACCCCCTGTGTGCACACACACGCGCCGCGCATCTCTCTCTGTCGCCGAGCCGTCCCTGTGTCTCCAGTGCTGTGTTCTCTACAACAACCCCTGGTGTTCTTCGCCCCTTGTGGTCAGTGATACCCCCTGTGTGCACACACACACGCCGCGCATCTCTCTCTGTCGCCGAGCCGCCCCTGTGTCTCCAGTGCTGTGTTCTCTACAACAACCTCTGGTGTTCTTCGCCCCTTGTGGTCAGTGATACCCCCTGTGAGCACACACACGCGCCGCGCATCTCTCTCTGTCGCCGAGCCGCCCCTGTGTCTCCAGTGCTGTGTTCTCTACAACAACCTCTGGTGTTCTTCGCCCCTTGTGGTCAGTGATACCCCCTGTGTGCACACACACGCGCCGCGCATCTCTCTCTGTCGCCGAGCCGCCCCTGTATCTCCAGTGCTGTGTTCTCTACAACAACCCGTGGTGTTCTTCGCCCCTTGTGGTCAGTGATAACCCCTGTGTGCACACACACGCGCCGCGCATCTCTCTCTGTCGCCGAGCCGTCCCTGTGTCCCCAGTGCTGTGTTCTCTACAACAACCTCTGGTGCTATTCGCCCCTTGTGGTCAGTGATACCCCCTGTGTGTACACACACGCGCCGCGCATCTCTCTCTGTCGCCGAGCCGCCCCTGTGTCTCCAGTGCTGTGTTCTCTACAACAACCTCTGGTGTTCTACGCCCCTTGTGGTCGGTGATACCCCCTGTGTGCACACACACGCGCTGCGCATCTCTTTTTGTCGCCGAGCCGCCCCTGTGTCTCCAGTGCTGTGTTCTCTACAACAACCTCTGGTGTTCTTCGCCCCTTGTGGTCAGTGATACCCCCTGTGTGCACACACACACGCGCCGCGCATCTCTCTCTGTCGCCGAGCCACCCCTGTGTCTCCAGTGCTGTGTTCTCTACAACAACCTCTGGTGTTCTTCACCCCTTGTGGTCAGTGATACCCCCTGTGTGCACACACACGCGCCGCGCATCTCTCTCTGTCGCCGAGCCACCCCTGTGTCTCCAGTTGTGTGTTCTCTACAACAACCTCTGGTGTTCTTCGCCCCTTGTGGTCAGTGATACCCCCTGTGTGCACACACACGTGCCGCGCATCTCTCTCTGTTGCCGAGCCGCCCATGTGTCTCCAGTGCTGTGTTCTCTACAACAACCTTTGGTGTTCTTCGCCCCTTGTGGTCAGTGATACCCCCTGTGTGCACACACACGCGCCGCGCATCTCTCTCTGTCGCCTAGCCGCCCCTGTGTCTCCAGTGCTGCGTTCTCTACAACAACCCCTGGTGTTCTTCGCCCCTTGTGGTCAGTGATAACCCCTGTGTGCACACACACACGCCACGCATCTCTCTCTGTCGCCGAGCCGCCCCTGTGTCTCCAGTGCTGTGTTCTCTACAACAATTTCTGTTGTTCTTCGCCCCTTGTAGTCAGTGATACCCCCTGAGTGCACACACACGCGCCGCGCATCTCTCTCTGTCGCCGAGCCGCCCCTGTGTCTCCAGTACTGTGTTCTCTACAACAACCTCTGGTGTTCTTCGCCCCTTGTGGTCAGTGATACCCCCTTTGTGCACACACACGCGCCGCGCATCTCTCTCTGTCGCCGAGCCGCCCCTGTGTCTCCAGTTGTGTGTTCTCTACAACAACCTCTGGTGTTCTTCGCCCCTTGTGGTCAGTGATACCCCCTTTGTGCACACACACGCGCCGCGCATCTCTCTCTGTCGCCGAGCCGCCCCTGTGTCTCCAGTGCTGTGTTCTCTACAACAACCTCTGGTGTTCTTCGCCCCTTGTGGTCAGTGATACCCCCTGTGTGCACACACACGCGCCGCGCATCTCTCTCTGTCGCCGAGCCGCCCCTGTGTCTCCAGTGCTGTGTTCTCTACAACAATTTCTGTTGTTCTTCGCCCCTTGTGGTCAGTGATACCCCCTGAGTGCACACACACGCGCCGCGCATCTCTCTCTGTCGCCGAGCCGCCCCTGTGTCTCCAGTGCTGTGTTCTCTACAACAACCTTTGGTGTTCTTCACTCCTTGTGGTCTCTGTTGTGACCACGTCACGTGTGACGACCACGTGTGACGACGTCAGTGATACCCCCTGTGTGCATACACACGCGCCGCGCATCTCTCTCTGTCGTCGAGCCGCCCCTGTGTCTCCAGTGCTGTGTTCTCTACAACAATTTCTGTTGTTCTTCGCCCCTTGTGGTCAGTGATACCCCCTGAGTGCACACACACGCGCCGCGCATCTCTCTCTGTCGCCTAGCCGCCCCTGTGTCCCCAGTGCTGTGTTCTCTACAACAACCTCTGGTGTTCTTCACCCCTTGTGGTCAGTGATACCCCCTGTGTGCACACACACGCGCCGCGCATCTCTCTCTGTCGCCGAGCCGCCCCTGTGTCTCCAGTGCTGTGTTCTCTACAACAACCTCTGGTGTTCTTCACCCCTTGTGGTCAGTGATACCCCCTGTGTGCATACACACGCGCCGCGCATCTCTCTCTGTCGCCGAGCCGCCCCTGTGTCTCCAGTGCTGTGTTCTCTACAACAACCTTTGGTGTTCTTCACTCCTTGTGGTCAGTGATACCCCCTGTGTGCACACACACGCGCCGCGCATCTCTCTCTGTCGCCGAGCCGCCCCTGTGTCTCCAGTGCTGTGTTCTCTACAACAACCTTTGGTGTTCTTCACTCCTTGTGGTCTCTGTTGTGACCACGTCACGTGTGACGACTACGTGTGACGACGTCAGTGATACCCCCTGTGTGCATACACACGCGCCGCGCATCTCTCTCTGTCGTCGAGCCGCCCCTGTGTCTCCAGTGCTGTGTTCTCTACAACAATTTCTGTTGTTCTTCGCCCCTTGTGGTCAGTGATACCCCCTGAGTGCACACACACGCGCCGCGCATCTCTCTCTGTCGCCTAGCCGCCCCTGTGTCCCCAGTGCTGTGTTCTCTACAACAACCTCTGGTGTTCTTCACCCCTTGTGGTCAGTGATACCCCCTGTGTGCACACACACGCGCCGCGCATCTCTCTCTGTCGCCGAGCCGCCCCTGTGTCTCCAGTGCTGTGTTCTCTACAACAACCTCTGGTGTTCTTCACCCCTTGTGGTCTCTGATGTGACCACGTCACGTGTGACGACCACGTGTGACGACGTCAGTGATACCCCCTGTGTGCATACACACGCGCCGCGCATCTCTCTCTGTCGCCGAGCCGCCCCTGTGTCTCCAGTGCTGTGTTCTCTACAACAACCTCTGGTGTTCTTCGCCCCTTGTGGTCAGTGATACCCCCTGTGTGTACACACACGCGCCACGCATCTCTCTCTGTCGTCGAGCCGCCCCTGTGTCTCCAGTGCTGTGTTCTCTACAACAACCTTTGGTGTTCTTCACCCCTTGTGGTCTCTGTTGTGACCACGTCACGTGTGACGACCACGTGTGACGACATCAGTGATACCCCCTGTGTGCATACACACGCGCCGCGCATCTCTCTCTGTCGTCGAGCCGCCCCTGTGTCTCCAGTGCTGTGTTCTCTACAACAACCTCTGGTGTTCTTCGCCCCTTGTGGTCAGTGATACCCCCTGTGTGCACACACATCCCCCCAGCGCTAGTCCCCCAGCGTTCCTCACACGCTGCGTTCCTCAGCGTGTGAGGAAAATACAGTCATCGTATTACTAAAAGGAAGACTGTTAGAAAGGTGCATTCGGGTTAACATGGGTGAGGTCACGATTCGATGATCGAGCGAGACGACGAATCCCGGCGTGGTTGTGCGAAGCTGTCTGAAATTCACCGGACACTTCGAGCAGGTGATCGACAAGACGATGAAGCCGTTTTGTAAGGTCTGGCGAAAGCGAACAACGGAATGCGGTGTGAAAATCTCCGAAGACTGAACATCGGTGCGCTTGAACCCATGGTGCTGTATGGATGTGAGATGTGGGGACACAGGATGAGAGGAACAGGAGAGAAGTCCAAGCACATGAGCCTGCAGAGAAAGATGCTGCTAGGAGTAGTCAAGGGTTACAGCACCATGTCCCACGAAGCCGTGCGCGTGATTGCCTGAGTGATAAGGAGATATTATGAGATAAGGAAGAAGGAATAGACAGTAGGGAAAGCAAGAGGACACGATGACAGGAAACACTCGACGAATAGCATAGGAGATGGGAAATAAGCAGCAAAAGAAGAGAGAGAGAGACTTTGGAGTTCGTGCCCGATGTGAGGTACAGGAAGATGGTGAAATGGGAGACCGATCACTACACGACGCCATTCGTCCGTTTATACCGTTAAAAATACTCCGTTTAAAATACTTTATTTTAATTTATGTTAGTTATAGATATAATAAACATATTATTTTGTCAAACAAACTCTTACAGCTCATGGACACTAGGGTTTCTTTTAGTTACTAACAAGTTATAAAAATAACTTGAACTGGCACGTATTGTGAATTCATTAGGAAGAGACATACGTTATATAGCGAGTGAGGTATGAATAGCATTTGCCGTTGACCTTCCATGGTGGTTTCGTTTTGGTATCCATGAAAAGAATTTCGTCCCGATACTTTAATTTCGTGAAATTATTTACTCTAACCTTCAATTTAAATACTGTAATTGATAATTACAGAACACCCACACACACACACACACACACACACACACACACACACACACACACACACACACACACGCACTCACGCACACACTCACTATATTACATAACTACAAACTTATACGCAGTTTTGCGATTCAACCTAGACATGTGTAGGTAGCGGGTGGTGAGGGGTGTCTGGCTCGATAGAGGGTCGGGATGTCACTGGGTCGCTGTTAGTCACAGTTCACAGCAACAGGTTAGAACCTTCCACTGTTTTACTTTGTGAATATGTGAATATATTTTAATTTCCTTTTACTAATATAAGGATGGAATGAAATAAAAGAGTCTTGTTTATGATTTTAAAATGCAATGACAGTGGATTTGATTAATATTTATTAATCAGAAACGGAAATGACGCTAGTCTGTATTAAAAGATGGCGAAAATGCCTTCATCATATAATTAAAAAAAGGCTAGGCCTATTAATAAGTTATAATATTTGAACAGTGTCCTTTAATTGAAATTAATAGTTTAGTACCGGTAGTTACATGGATTCTTATCTCAGGGTTAGGGTGATCGTGTTGCCTTGAATAACGTTTAATTAATATAAAATAGTGGTCTAAATAATGTCCAATTGTTTAACTTAGGCCTGTAATAGTGCTATAATCTGAAATTTTAAATTGTCCTTAATGTGAGACCAAATCCGCACTGAATTTAAATAATAAGTTGAATTGATGTATAATTTAAAAAGGAAAATTTAAATACAGTTAAGAAAGTTTCAATTTGCTATATGATAACCACCTCTCTCCATGTTACCGTCTCCAGCCTTGTATATTTTAGTTATAATAATGAAATAAAACCTTGAATCTAGGCTTGAGTAATTTGGAGATTTTATATGAAATCAAGATGGAGGGTTTTACCTCACTGTAGTCATTCTTCAGGTCACATATAATCAGAAATCTTGTCAGCCAATAACAAGAAAATGAAATAGGGTTGAATAAGAGCCTCTTCTTTCGCTAATTAAATACTGGGGAATTTTCACTAGGAACTGTGTCCATTTATACTAAATTTAAAATTTTATCACTGGGACAGCAGGAACTGACCTTTATCTTCCAATGTTGGTTTTACTGTACTCTTCTTGGTGTGTAATTCACACATTGTTGGATCACATGTTCACTGGTTACTAATTTAGGGCCTTAAGGACTAATTTTGAATTTGACTAATTGTATGTTATGTTAATTTTTTATGTATTGCAATTTTCTTACATTATATATACAGGGTGTTCATTAAAGTCGGGCACAAACTTCGAGGGGTGATAGTACTCAGCAAAATAAACAAAAAAATCACCTATAATCATTTGTCGAAAAATCCTTTGTTTAGCCGCTAGCCGCCATTTTGTATTTTTTACAAAAAACTATATATATCAAGAAATATTTAAGATACAGAAACCAAACTTTGCACACATATTTATTGGTTAAAGAGAAAAATATTTACAAAGTCTCATTTAATTTTCTTTTATATTTTCAAAATGGCGGCGGTTAAAAATATTTAATTTAAAATAACAAAAAAACCATTAACTTTATAAAATTTTTACCAGATACAAAAAAAATTGGAATTTTAATTTCAAATCGAACGGTACTTTGGTGAACGAAATCCGTCCACGGATTACCGAGAAAATGCACTTTTAAAGTGAGAATACATGGCCCACGCGCCACCGCGGAGCGGCCGTGGCTAAGAAGCCGCGTTGTGCCAGCTTAACTCCGCTTATACCTTTATCAATAGATCCTTTCAGATATCTCAAGGTTTGTTTTACATTCAGAACATCATTACTTGTAAAATTTTCCAAGTGTCTACTTCCAAAGTTTATTGCCAAAGCAATGTCTGTTACTTGATGGATAAAGAAAGCTGCCTACTGCTTCCCTCATTGGAAAATTACTGACTTTACAATCAGTAGTTGGATTTTGATTAGCCTGACAAATAGGAATACTAGAAACTTTGGCATCAGTCATATTATACTTGTCAACAACTTTATTTGCATACTTTGATTGCTTCAATACAATTCTATAGGATTTTTCATTAACTGTCATCCCTAGGAAGTTTTTAGGTTCATTTGTGGGTAGAGGGTGGTGAGGGGTGTCTGGCTCGATAGAGGGTGGGTATGTAATTAGGTATGTAATTATGGGTAGGTAATTAGGTACTTAATTAGGTTATCTAATTGGGTATGTAATCAGTCTTGCTCAGTCAGTCGAGCCGATAACAGCTCTCCTTATCACTCTGTGCCGCGTTCAAGGTCAACTGCCCTGTGCAATATTTACGTGTTTGTGCGCGTTTGTTCAAGGTTTAATCCAGTGTTTCTTGCTTAAAAAATGGAAATTTGTCTGCAAAAACTCAGCAAATGATGAAATTGATATTAAGTGCAATGGGTCATGTGGTTTTATATTCCACATTGACTGTATAAAGAGTGATTTTGACGGCAAGAAAACACGTTCTGGAAAGTATTTCAAGTGCAAAAACTGCAGAATTTAGTCAGCAACCTCTCATCAGTGGCGTAGATACGGGGGGGGATAAGGGGGATATACCCCCCCCATAGCGACCACTTTTACTAATAATTTCAAAACAAAAATATCCTGAAGTACCGCTACGCAATAACAAACAAAAGAAAAAAGCAGTTAGTTGTTGTTACTGTATGTTGTATGTCGAAATACAGTATATACAATAAGCGATATTTCCCGACTGGTCTCCCGGTCATCCCTCCCGCCATCAAGATCGCTCAGCTGCAAAATCTTATAACTTATACTGTAGGTCTAACCTAAACTGTTCAGATCTTGACGTTAGTGATGTATGACGTCTTATGTCATATATTTTCCGTACCCTCTGCGTTTTGTATTTGACGTTCGTGTTTTTTGTCTGCTTTTCACTTGTTTCATTGTAAAATAGCGTAAACTCAAAAAAGTAATGTAAATCGCATCTAATATAAACCTCCAAAATGATAAATGAAAGTCACGGTGACTTTGCTCGTGTCGAGACAGCACTAGATTATTGTGGTAGTATTGGTTACGATGTGAAAAAAGTGTTTGTACGGCCCACCCAGAGACAGCTAGAATAGATTGTCTTTAGTTAAAATTGGACATCCAATAAGTAATAAAGCATTAAAAAATATCTATTCCATGTAAATTAAATTATCAATAGTATAAAAGGGAAAAATTTAATATTGTGAAAATGTTAACGGTGTTATGAATAAACCTTTTAACTACATGTCATAGTTATTTCGTGTTTGAAACAAATGAAGTTAGGAATCTTTGGCAAAAAAATTTTATCATGATTAATTTTTTCCATGTAGCCGATTTAGAAACATTAAAATAAAACACTAACAGAAAATCTAATGAGATTTTCAGTATATGCCTATTAGAATGCGCAACTAAACGAGCTTTGATATTATTTTCGATTAACCTGAGAAATTTCCATCTCGATTTGGAAAAAACGCCCTCCGTCGCAGTATAGAAACTGCCGTAGACTACTGCACACTAAGTCCAAGATGGCAGCGGAGGTATTGCATGATATTTATATGGTAATTAACTCATCGAAATGTCCCTTATGTAACCTACAGTGCACACTCTAGAATAGGTTTTCACTTGGGGGGGGGATTTATATCCCCTCCCATGAAAAAACTGTATCTACGCCACTGCCTCTCATGGAAGTGTTAAATCTTTGTCTGCCTCATCTGAGTATATTACCAAAGTCTTCATGATCCAAGTGATTTAAGAACTTAAGAAAGAGGTTTTTGCTGAAATTAACTCGTTTCGAACCGAAATGAATGCTTTGTCTACTTCTGTGCAGTTTGTTTCGGACGAAATAGACGAGCTAACAATGTGATGGCAAAATAACTGCTCAGTTTGTCGAGTTGAAGAGGGAAAACGAAAATCTTAGGGCTATGAATGTGACCTAGACAACGAGTTTGTGGGTAGAGGGTTGGTGAGGGGTGTCTGGCTCGATAGAGGGTGGGTATGTAATTAGGTCGCTATTAGTCGCAGTTGCAGTTCACATCCGCTGCTACAACAGTCAACCTAGACAACGAGTTTGTGGGTAGAGGGTTGGTGAGGGGTGTCTGGCTCGATAGAGGGTGGGTATGTAATTAGGTCGCTGTTAGTCGCAGTTGCAGTTCACAACCGCTGCTACAACAGTCAACCTAGACAATGTGTTTGTGGGTAGAGGGTTGGTGAGGGGTGTCTGGCTCGATAGAGGGTGGGTATGTAATTAGGTCGCTGTTAGTCGCAGTTGCAGTTCACAACCGCTGCTACAACAGTCAACCTAGACAATGTGTTTGTGGGTAGAGGGTTGGTGAGGGGTGTCTGGCTTGATAGAGGGTGGGTATGTAATTAGGTCGCTGTTAGTCGCAGTTGCAGTTCACATCCGCTGCTACACCAGTCAACCTAGACAACGTGTTTGTGGGTAGAGGGTTGGGGATGGGTGTCTGGCTCGATAGAGGGTGGGTATGTAATTAGGTCGCTGTTAGTCGCAGTTGCAGTTCACAACCGCTGCTACACCAGTTAACCTAGACAACGAGTTTGTGGGTAGAGGGTTGGTGAGGGGTGTCTGGCTCGATAGAGGGTGGGAATGTAATTAGGTCGCTGTTAGTCGCAGTTGCAGTTCACAACCGCTGCTACACCAGTTAACCTAGACAACGAGTTTGTGGGTAGAGGGTTGGTGAGGGGTGTCTGGCTCGATAGAGGGTGGGTATGTAATTAGGTCGCTGTTAGTCGCAGTTGCAGTTCACATCCGCTGCTACACCAGTCAACCTAGACAACGAGTTTGTGGGTAGAGGATTGGTGAGGGGTGTCTGGCTTGATAGAGGGTGGGTATGTAATTAGGTCGCTGTTAGTCGCAGTTCAGTTCACATCCGCTGCTACACCAGTCAACCTAGACAACGTGTTTGTGGGTAGAGGGTTGGTGAGGGGTGTCTGGCTCGATAGAGGGTGGATATGTAATTAGGTCGCTGTTAGTCTCAGTTGCAGTTCACATCCGCTGCTACACCAGTCAACCTAGACAACGTGTTTGTGGGTAGAGGGTTGGTGAGGGGTGTCTGGCTCGATAGAGGGTGGGTATGTAATTAGGTCGCTGTTAGTCGCAGTTGCAGTTCACATCCGCTGCTACAACAGTCAACCTAGACAACGTGTTTGTGGGTAGAGGGTTGGTGATGGGTGTCTGGCTCGATAGAAGGTGGGAATGTAATTAGGTCGCTGTTAGTCGCAGCATTTATTACATACATAAAATAAATATTTATGAAAAAACTCGATTCACATATATTGGTTAAATAGTGTTTAAACTGTATTCCCCACCATTCTAAATCAAGAACTGTCAAATGGTTTTAAACAGATGTTTGAATTTGTATTGTTTACTTCTGACTCTCCATAAGCGTAATGTAAAATCCTTAGATTTTAAACTTGTTATCACAAGTAAGCCAGAATTTTCCTGGACATAGACCTATCTAGAACTTATTTTCTACTCGGAAAATTGTTATTTCCAAAATTCGTTAGAGCAGTTTTCGATATCCCTGTTAAAATTCAAACATACATTAATATATATATATATATAACTCGTATTATAGTACTGGATAAATGTGTTTTATGTTAGTTTAAAGAAACGTTTTCAAGAATTTATAGTTTTATTCAATTGTTAATTTTATATTTGTTTTTGTTTAACTTTACAGAAAACGTTTTGTAATGAATAGTTTAGTTTATTTTTACAAATGTTTTTTGTTTTAAAAGTAAAACATCTGTTTTAAGGTGTTTTAAAACGTCTTCATTTAAACCATATAAACTGTTTTTACATTGAGTAAGACATAGTCTAATAATTGCGTTTTAATTTATCTAATTGATTCACGAGCTGCAGTTACACTCGTGTCTAATAACATGTTTTATTCCATCCGAGCAATTCTCGGTCTCCCGGTACTGTCAATAAAACTGCGAAAACTTAATTAATATTAAATTATTTAGGTTATGCAATTTTTCCTAAGCTTGACCTTGAAGTATTTCACATACAGAATGAAGAGAGATCCAAATGAGATGAGAATTAACGTATATGGATGGGTTTACAACCTCGTCTGCAGTACACTCGGTAGTTCCACCCCCCCCCCTACACAATGAGAACGCGTCGTGGCATTTGCGCGCCATCTTACAATTGCTGAGCGTAGAGGTGTGGCCTGCTGTAGGCCTAGTATGCAACCGCCAACCGTACAGCCGCTCCCGTTAGTACCGCTCGCCGCTCGGTTGGCAGCCGTGCTATTATAACTCGGTCGTTTATATTTTATACCATTATATTAACCATTTATTTCAATAATATATTATATTCTACTATTTTGGTTAACCTATAATTTCGAGTGCATATGTTTGACGAAGAAAAATAGGTACTCAGTTCATTAAATATTTCAATTCATTTTCGAAAAGAGGAATTTACTTCGCTCGAAGGTAAACAAACAACATAAACTTTTATAAATGCATTATTTAAACATTAGAACATTTGCTGTATACAACAGTTGTGTACAGTATACAATATACTGTACTGAGGCGGAAAATAAAAAAGGACTACAAGTCGGAAATTTCTGCTTTAGAGTTATTGACATTTTTTAATAAAGCACTAATTTATGAATAATTTAGTACAAAAACCATATCTCTATGATTTTTTTTACAAAGATACGGGGTATTGAAGTCTTTAAAATGGAAAGACGAATTTTGAGAAAAACGTATTTTAGTTTTAAAACTACATAGACTCTTTTAATTTTTAATATTCAAACAATTATTTTTACATAAAAAATAAGGTAAAAATCAGCTCCTTGAAACTATTCCAAAAAAGTCCTTAAATAGTTGGATTTTGTTTTAAATAGGGCGTTTCATGTTTGTGCTTGTATGGGTGCAAACCTACGATATAATGATACTCGTCTGATGAACAAACTTTTTTATGAAGTTACATATGAGTAACATTAACAGTTTATTACAGTAAATTTATAAAGCATTGAGTTATTGGCACAAGTGCGCCTGTAGGAGTAATGTTACTGATAGATATAGTGTTTAAACTCCTATAAAGGAAAAGGTAAATGAAGTCGGGCAGGGATATTTATGACTAGAAAACGTTCTTCAATCACACGAAATCTCTTGTAGTTCGCCAAGTTTACCGCCAGAATTCAGGCGAGTTTAGTTTTTAATATAATGCAAGAATCTTTTATTTATGTATAATCAAGAATGCAATCTTGCACTTTTTATTTTGAAGAGCCGCGCGGGTGAGAAGAGGAACCTCTTGTTGGCAATGTTATTCCTCCATAAGCTACTTCAGGCCTGCCTTCTAACAATGAACATGATACGGTATTTTATCGAATCGAAACTGTTTTGTAATCGAATTTAACTGTACAGGACAAGACAAAGAATAAAGAATCCCAAAAATACGATAATCAATAGTTTTGACCCAACCAACTAATATTGACCGTACTGAACAATTTACATTGCCGACTTGAGGTCCCTTTTTACTTTCCGCCTTTTTTGAGGCGGAGGTTTTTAAAAACCTCTGCCTCATAAAAAACTGCTAAATTGACAATTTAGCAGTTTTTTCAAACTCTATTGCATTTCTTAATATATTGTTAAGTCCTACAAAATCAGTGCTAATTTATTCATTGCACAATCTATAAATAAAATTATATTTTTCTTGTACAATAAAGTATTTAGAATTACTGTATAACATTTTTGTTTATTTTTACATTTATACTTCTAAATCCAAAACGCGTCTTATATCTATTTCTGTCTGTCTGTCTTCCTGTTACGCTAAACAATGTCTTTTTGTAACGCTTTGCCAAAGTTATAATTTGATTATTACATACATTTTGGAGATAGTTTTGTATGATTTAAACAGACCTTATTAAGGATCCTAATAAAATAAATCAATGAGTTCTCAAAACCCTAGTTTGAGCGATATTAGGCACATTTTTTAATGTTTTAGTGAACATGTTATCTATTAAAATCACTGGGAATTAAAAATAATAATGATTATAACTTTACAACACAGCTGATCGTTCTGTTAACGCTTTAAGCCAATTTCAAAACTATTCTATTTTTAAAAGTTTATCTTAACATATAAATAATTTTACTAGTTCCTTCTCTTGCTTCTGGACTAGGATTGCAATTACATTTGTCCCTGTCCCTCAAATTCTCGCAATTTGCAGGTCCATGAAAGCAGATGATACCTCCTCTATTTTTTCTAACCCCACACATAAATGATTTCTCTCAAGTTCTCTCTCAACAAATAGATTTTCGGTTTAGTACTATTGGCTTAAAAATAAATCCCAACATAACATTTGTACTTGTAACGCGACAATCAGACATCTTCACTAGTAGGTGCTGATGTCTAGAATTTCATTGAATAACAGCTTTATATATTTTAGTTTCATATTATTTACAAAATTAACACTCTAATTTAACCTGCGGCGGCGGCGGAAGTACTCGATTGCGCGCTACGAGATAGCAAAAATACCCCCGTCGCAGCAGACCTGCGTACTCAGCGAATGTCCAAATCAATAATATAATACTGTAATAATAATATATGACAAGTTTGGTCAAAATCGGCCGATAAACATAAGAATTATAAAATGGTTTTGCAGGTTTGCTGCTATGAGGAACACTGAGAGTAGGCATTTATACCATCAAAAATTTGTATTTTGAACATTTATACCAACTTTTATCAACATGTCCATAAATAAAGGATACCTATTCTCCATATGATTAACATGGGAAAAGAGTATGCAGGTTTGCTGCCATGATAAACTCATAAACTACGATTTTTAAGCATAAATGGATGAATCTCAACCACGTGAAGCTAAATATAAAGTTTTACCCAAAAATATTGGTTAGTAAGTTAAATATTAATTTTTCCTTATCCTCCATAAGATTAACATTGGAGCCTCAAAATACAACGTACTGTGTTCAGATTTTTTAATATCTCGGTAATCGTTCGAGGTAGAGAACTGTTTGAACTGTTTTGAACACACACACACACACACACACACACACACATATATATATATAATATATATACATATATATATAAATTATATATATATATAAATTTTAACGACTATTGTTTTTGGCCTCTGGTACCTAAAGACGAAAAAATAACATGGTCCCGTGCTTAAGTCTTACCATGAGACATACGGTAATAGCTTCTTCCCTATGGGAAATTCGCTAGCAAGCGTTGCATAGGTTTCGATGAAACCTTTTTGTGAACGCATTAATCTTGTTAGCAATGCACGATGATAGAGGGTAGAACATGTTACTTCTGCTACAGTTTTCCAATTCACTCTAAAATGTGGAAGTTAAAATATTTTGTTCTATTACAACCGAGTATTTATCATAACATACCGGTGTGAGACCAATTCATTCTTCCCTATCAATTCCTGTTAACTAAACATTGATAACACATACTGTACCGTCCAAGCAAACTAATAATAAATTAGGATTGTTTGCACCTTTTTTCGCTGGTATATTTACCCACATCGAATACTAAATTTGTTTTAAATTTATTCCCTTCGATTGACAATGAAAATATGTCTGAAAAGGGGTAAAACTTCTTGTTGACTTACAAATTTAATCAAATCTTGGTTTGAATCCCAAATCCCAAAGTCAAATTTTTTATATAGATTACAGTTTCATTATTATTAATACTGTTTCATTATTGTATTTTTCTCTTTTTACCTTAATTCGCCAATAACAATCTTATCACTGCGGCCTAAGCACAGATATCTGCCCATGTAGAATTTCCCTCACTGAAGTGTGAAAACAATTGAGAAATTTATTTGTTATTATTATTATTTTAATGACACTGTATTAATTGTATATTTTAAACACATCTAAATTATTGTGTATTTTACAATGGAATAAACCAGTATTTACTTTAATTATACAGGTTCTAAATTAACTCTGAACGTTTTCAGGTGTCATGTATCAATCAGATTCAGACACGTGTAGGCATGTGTATATAAAAAGGTATTAGGTAGGCTAAAAATAGTTGAATCATAGTCGTGAAGCCTTCAACTATCAGGTTTATCTATGATATGCACAGAGATTTAGATAAGTTTTTTATATAAATAGCCTATGTAGCGTTGAAATGCCATATTATACAAAGGATCTGTAATCCCTAAAATATATTTTAGTCAATTTGATCTCAAGTTGTTTCGTTGGGACACACCAACAAAAATCTTTACTTGTCATCATAACAATTAATTGGGAACTTTCTTTATCGGAAGTGCACTCAGAAAACCCCGAGTTAACTGTTAATAAGCATTAAAAAGCTGGGTGTTATTCAATTTAACCATATAATCTATTACTAACAAATATTGAAATAGTAACGTATTCACACAAATAATGCACGTGCCAATAACGTTATTCACTATCCACGGCAGTCCTACACGTACTAGTCCAAGTGGTATTAATCCAATAAATATTTCATTCTCTTAATAAAACTAAATAAATTTACGATTAGAAACTTATTGAATTTTAAAAGGTTCAATTTACATCCAAATTATTGGGGGGCAGTCGATTCACGAGGAACAGCTATTTTCTATAACAATAATTTTTGCAAAAGTGGTAACTGCTATATAAGTTGAATGCCAAGTTAATTTTTTTTGGGCAGGTCTAATACGATTCGAGTTATCAAAACAATGAATACGATAGGATAAATAAATCCTGAATAAAATGATATAAAGCTCACATTCTGAAGTATACGGTCAAGATAAGCCAAAAAATAAAATTCCTTTTAGACTTAAACTCATGAGCCAAGTAGACTAATCAAAATAAATTGTTCATGGTTGTTTTACTTTAACTTTAATTACAAATCTAACTAATTAATTATTTATAACTAACTAATTCTAACGAACTGACTAATTATAACTCTCATAACTTTAATTATAAATCCCGGGGAGATTTTGACATGATGATTCACCAGGGTATTGCAGAATTTCGCGATTATTGATTCTACACGTAACACGTAAAATTAATATAAAATATTTGTGTAAATACAGGTAAGGAATTGCTTCGTTCCTGTTGCGCTTAGCAAAGATTGCGCTTATAATAATAGGACAGGATAATAATAATACCCCCGTCGCAGCAGACCTGCGTACTCAGCGAATTTCTAAATTAATAATATAATAATAATAATATATGACAAGTTTTTATCAAAATCTGTCCATAAACATGAGAATTATTTGCCTATTTTCCATAGGATTAACATGGGAAAGAATGCGCAAGTTAGCCGCTGTGAGGAACACTGCAAGTAGTCATTTCTACCATAAATAATTTTTATCTTAACATTCATACCAAATTTCATCAACATCTGTCCATAAATAAAGGAGTTAGCCTATTCCCCATATGATTAATATGGGAAAAGATTATGCAGGTTTGCTGCCATGATAAACACATAAACTATGATTTTTAAGCATATATGGATAGATCTCAACCACATAAAGCTAAATATCAAGTTTTATCCAAAAATATTGATTAATAAGTGAAATATTAATTTATCCCTATCCTCCATAAGATTAACATTGGAGCCCCACAATACAACGTACTGTGTTTAGATTTTTTAATATCTCGGTACCCGTTGAAGATAGAGAAAAACTTTAAGGAACTTAATTGTGTAGTTTTTTAAGCTGATTCCAATGGTGAAATATAAAATTAGAAATTTTTAAAAATTACATGTGAAAACGCAATAAACCCCATTTTGGGGTACAAACCCCCCCCCCAAACTACCCGTTCCCATTGACCGATATGTCTGGTCTACGAACTCGTCCGAGCATTTTTGAAGGAGTACACGTCTCTACCAAATTTGGTCTCGATCGGACCATTTTTACGGGAGTTATCGTGTTCACAGACACACACACACACACACACACACACACACACACACACACACACACACACACACACACACACACACACACACACACACACACACATATATATATATATATAATATATATACATATATATATAAATTATATATGTATATATATATATATATATATATATAAATTTTAACGACTATTGTTTTTGGACTCTGGGCACCTAAAGACGAAAAAATAACATGGTCCCGGGCTTAAGTCTTACCATGAGACCTACGGTAATAGCTTCTTCCCTATGGGAAATTCGCTAAAAGGGGCAAAATCTATGACTACTCGTTTTATTTGACCCGAAGTGAAAAGGCTACATTAGCTTTCACGAAAATCTTACATGAAACCTAAAAATAAACGGTACCAGTGGACTGACACATACTTTCTCCCTTAAATAAATTTAAAAAAGACAATCTGTAATAAAACTATCATGTTCTACAAAGTAATTCTAAATATCATTTAATACTTTATTGTTCAAATTGTATGGGGGGAACCCCCCCCCCGGTAATACCAAGCTTTTGTGAGCTGGTTTTGTTCGGTGATTTGACCTTACACTTCATACCAAGTTTCATGGAAAACGGGTGGAAAGTAAGGAAGAAATTGCTTTTTTTTATATTTTCCATAAGAATAACATTGGGCGCTTTCAGACAACGTACTGCGTTTATCGTGAACAATAAATTTAACTTTTCTCTGGAACCGTTAGTCGTAGACAAATAATTCAAAATACTAATTTGTTAAGTTTTTTAAGCTGATTTCAATGGTACCGGTCAAGTTATACTTTACTTTTATTGTTTTCGCTGAAAATTTAAAAATTTGATTTTTTTGACATTTAAAAGCCCATAACTTTTGAACCGTCATTTTTACAGACATGCGGGTGGTGTCAAATTATTTAATGCTCTGTGCACTATAAACTATCAAATTTTAATCAAAATCGTTAGAGCCGTGTTTGAGAAAATTGGATTTTTCAAGTTGTTTAAAGGTTTTTAGGGGTGAACTACCCTTAAAAATCAAAAATTCAAAAAAATGAAAAAAACTCCTGGAGATACGGTGACTATATATATACATGTCAAATTTCATCTAAATCGGACAAACGGGGTAGGCTGTGGCACTGTACACATCCAGACACACACACAGACAGACACACGGACGGACAGACATCACGCCAAAATCCATTTTTTTGGATTCTGGGGACCCCAAAACGGATATATCTACCCTCAACTCAAATTCGAAAATTTTGACGAAAACAATACTTTCTCCATATACTATGTATAAGGGGAGAAAGTAAAAGGACCAAGACACTATTGTTAAGTTTGGCAAACAATACCTTTATTAAATTAGGTTCAAGAAAGATATTTCAAACAAATCTAAGAATTTTAAGTACGAGAAATCTGTATAAAGAACACATAAAGTGAGTATTATTCGATTCGCTGCATGTACTTTCGGCATTGACGTTCTAAACCGTAAAAATATGCCCCGGCCTTAGTCTTAGGGTAAACGTGCACTAGTGCGGCCAAGACCTCCAAGACAGGAGATTTAGATGTGTGGTCTGACTAGTAGGCCTACGCGTTGTTGCTCCATAATGCCATGTTATCTTGGCCGCACGTTCCCTGTCCTGGTCAAGGTCTTTTGGTTTTGGCCGTATTAGTGCTCTTTTATCCTTACAATAAAGACAACTTGAATATCTATTCAATGTAGGGAATTCACCAAAATGAATTTGATGTCTGAAATACTTTTCTCTTTCTTTCACCTAAGCCAATAACGACAAAAGAAGTTCGAGGGACGGTAAACAATTTCCAATTCGTAAATCTATCGGATATTCGCTGATAATAGCTGAAATCCTAAAAGAATATTCCCTTATGAGGGGGTTTTCTTAATATCAATTTACAATGTAGTCCTTATACAGGGTACTCTCAGACTTGATGGTGAAATAATTCCTGAAAGAAAATACTGTCTGATTGCCAATTTATGAGTATGCCATTTACATGATATTTATATTCACTGTAGCAGGATGGAGAAATTGTTCGACCATTTTTTCGTCCCAATTTCATTTTCCCAATTTCAAACATTCGTCCCAATTTTTAGTAAAAAAACAATAAAACACATACATTCTCAAATTTTTTCTTATAAATTTTGTTAAGTTCTAACGGGAATGGATTAATATGTAAATTGTTATTGTCGCATTCATAAGCAACATCAAAGTAATTTCTTAACATTTTGATTTATGAATAATGCTTGATTAAATCAGTGTTTCCGCGCGTCAAAACGTTAACTGCACTCGTCAATTGCAAGTTGCAACGGTGCCTCAGCCTCATCTGATCGCCACATTCTGTCTGCTCTCACGTGACGCCAGCCATCTGGCGGGTCGGAGCAGCAACACCAGTACAGTATTTATTCTCTTTGTCAGTCTCAGTACGCCGGACGCGACTCGTGGCTCCTAGCTGAAGCGTCACCTGTACTGCGGGTCCCGCCCTGAATGTGTTTTTTAACTATTGTGTTTCCAAAGTTTCTAATAAAATTCACATTAATTTCGTCAATAGCATAGATTTTTATCAAATTGATTAAATTCAAGATGATTTTACTTTGTGACATTAAACATATGTAATATACTACAGTCGTCTTACTTTTAAGGTAATATATTTGTCATGATAAAACTACTTTATTTTCAGTTACAACTAAGAATAAGAAAAAAATGTATTCTATTTATTAGGAAATATTATCATGTCAAAATATAAACCTGAAATCCTAAACGAATACAGTAGATACCGGTACAAAGAAAATAAATTATCTGCTTAGTTAGTTAACATTAATTTATAATTAGATAAATAAATTACATGTTGTGTCTATCAATATTAAAATTCATTAAGTTAACATTTCGATATAGTATGATTTTGAAAAAGGTTTAAATCAATCATTGAAAACAAACAAATATTGACAGTTTAACTACTGGTAGTTATATCTTATAGTTATATCTATTGAATCACTTTTAGCGAATTTCTCATAGGGAAGAAGCTATTACCGTAGGTCTAATGGTAAGACTTAAGCCCGGCACTATGTTATTTTTTCGTCTTTAGGTGGCCAGAGTCCAAAAACAATAGTCGTTAAAATTTATATATATATATATATATATATATATATATATATATATATATATATATGTCTGTTAGCACGATAACAAAATAACTTTCTCTTGAAATGTTGTTTTAGCGAATTTCCCATAGGAAAGAAGCTATTACCGTAGGTCTCATGGTGAGACTTAAGCCCGGGACCATGTTATTTTTTCTTATTTAGGTACCCAGAGTCCAAAAACAATAGTCGTTAAAATTTGTATATATATATGTATATATGTATATATATATATATATATATATATATATATATATATATATATATATATGTCTGTGAACACGATAACTCTCGTAAAAATGGTCCGATCGAGACCAAATTTGGTAGAGACGTGTATTCCTACAAATGCTCGGACGAGTTCGTAAACCAGATTAATCATATAGGGAATAGGTAAACTCCTTTATTTATGGACATATGTAGATGAAAGTTTGTATAAATGTTAAGATAAAAATTATTCATGGTAGAAATGACTTCTTTCAGTGTTCCTCACAGCAGCTAACCTTCACACTCTTTCCTATGTTAATCTTACGGAGAATATGCAAATAATTCTCATGTTTATGGACATATTTTTATAAAACTTGTCATATATTAAATTATTGATTTGGAAATTCGCTGAGTACGCCGGCCTGCTGCGACGGGGGTATTATGATCTAAAGTAATATGTCACTTATCATCATGACATCCTGAAATCCTTAAAAAAATAAATACCGTATAAAGAAAAAGTAAAGTTCCAGCTCGACTATTTAGCATTGATTTCCAATTAGATAAATTTGTAAAATTATTACAATTCGTTACATATTAAAACAACATTTTATATAGTATGGTTTGTAAAAACGTTTAAATTCAATGATCAATGTAAACAAAATAATATTATTGATTGTAATTGGACAGCTGTTGGTTATTTCGTTCCGCGAACGATTTATGTAATTTTTTACCAGTATATTTATTTACAATCTGTTACATAAAATTATAACAATAAGTAAATGAGATGAAAGAATTTGACATTAGTTGTTAGTCAAAACCCATTGAATGAACTAACAGCATTATAATTTAGACTCGCTTCGCTTGCAGGTGGCTCCTCCCCCAGGCTCCCTTATAGTTGACGGCATAATCGTTTGTCGTAATCACCAGTTTTCCTAATCATCGATCACAATGAAAAATCAAACACATTTAAGTCTCAGTTTCAAACAATTCCCACACTTAACGCTTATCAATTACAAAAAGTAAGATCCTTGATGTAATTTGAAATTTAATTTAACCACCAATTCGCTTTTATTACTGAGTAGGAGTGCAGTCATGGTACTTATATATTCATTACAACCGGCACGTCACTACAGCTGAACAGAAATGCAATGGTTACGACAGATAGGGTTTTTTGCGTTTTTCATACGTAATTAAAAATTTTTTAGTTTTTATCTTTCACTATTAGAATCAGCCTACAAACTACAAAACTATTAAAGTAGCTAAGTGCTTTAAGCTACTTCCTTATAGTTTTGCTCTATCGGTTACCGATATTATAACAAATCTAAATACAGTACGTTGTATTTTAGTGCTCCAATATTAATCTTATAAGAAGAATAAAGAAAAATGAATGTTTTTACTTATTAACCAATATTTTTGGATGAAACTTGATATTTAGCTTCATGTGGTTGAGATTCGTCCATTTATGCTTAACAATCATAGTTTATGTGTTTATCATGACAGCTAACCTGCATACTCTTTTCCCATGTTAATCGTATAGGGCATAGGTAAACTCTTTTATTTATGGACTGATATTGATGAAAGTAGGCATAAGTGTTAAAAAAGTGTTTATGGTACAAATTCCTAATTTCCATTGTTCCTTACAGCAGCAAACCTGCATATTCTTTTCCATGTTAATCTTATGGAGAATAGGCAAACTCCTTTATGTCCAGATAATGATAAAACTTGGTATATGTTCAGAATAAAAATAGTTTATTGTAAAAATGCCTACTTTTACTGTTCCGCAAAGCATCAAACGTGCATACTCTTTCCCTTTTTAATTTAATGGAGAATAGGAAAATACTCTAATTTATCAACAGGTATTGATTGATCAATACAATCTAAGGAACATGTCAGCCTTAGTCAGTAACAAGACTACAAGATCGCGCCACAGTTATCCCACAATCATTTCTCATTCATACTTGGCTTAAAATACCTACCTGGGTAGGTCGTCATTTCAAATGGTAATCTAATCTAATTAATCTTGTCACATACTTGTACTATTATTGTCATATTATTGGTTTGGAAATTCTCTGAATACGCAGGTCTGGTGCGACGGGGGTATTTGGTAATGTATTGTTTCATAAATACAGATACTCGTATATTAATTTGAGATTGCATATTAATTTGAGTTATCTTCATTCGTATTGGGTATTTTTGCATAATAAATATCACTAACTAATAATTAAACTAATAAATTGTCAAATTTGAATATTTTTTGTTGGTAAAAATGAAAGTTCTTGCTAAATTTTGGAATCTTGTGATTTGATAATCACCGCAATCTTCGGTTTTGTCGAATATCATATTTAATTTTGTTCAGTCATATTGCATATATTGTTCATCATTAATATATTTTATTGTATTTATTGTATATATTGATTTGTTGTATTGTCTTGGTTTTCATGTAATCTTAAAGATGAATTGTAATAATTAACTTAGCCTACAATTTAATCATACCAACGATTACTTTATATATATATATATATATATATATATATATATATTTAAAAGTTTACAATTATTTGTTCGTAATATATATTAAAATCAATTTTGGGTTTTTATTGCTACAGTATTTTAAAATCTCAATTCGCTTTTATTACTGAGTAGGAGTGCAGTCATGGTACTTATATATTCATTACAACCGGCACGTCACTACAGCTGAACAGAAATGCAATGGTTACGACAGATAGGGTTTTTTGCGTTTTTCATACGTAATTAAAAATTTTTTAGTTTTTATCTTTCACTATTAGAATCAGCCTACAAACTACAAAACTATTAAAGTAGCTAAGTGCTTTAAGCTACTTCCTTATAGTTTTGCTCTATCGGTTACCGATATTATAACAAATCTAAATACAGTACGTTGTATTTTAGTGCTCCAATATTAATCTTATAAGAAGAATAAAGAAAAATGAATGTTTTTACTTATTAACCAATATTTTTGGATGAAACTTGATATTTAGCTTCATGTGGTTGAGATTCGTCCATTTATGCTTAACAATCATAGTTTATGTGTTTATCATGACAGCTAACCTGCATACTCTTTTCCCATGTTAATCGTATAGGGCATAGGTAAACTCTTTTATTTATGGACTGATATTGATGAAAGTAGGCATAAGTGTTAAAAAAGTGTTTATGGTACAAATTCCTAATTTCCATTGTTCCTTACAGCAGCAAACCTGCATATTCTTTTCCATGTTAATCTTATGGAGAATAGGCAAACTCCTTTATGTCCAGATAATGATAAAACTTGGTATATGTTCAGAATAAAAATAGTTTATTGTAAAAATGCCTACTTTTACTGTTCCGCAAAGCATCAAACGTGCATACTCTTTCCCTTTTTAATTTAATGGAGAATAGGAAAATACTCTAATTTATCAACAGGTATTGATTGATCAATACAATTGATGTGTTTATCATGACAGCTAACCTGGCATACTTTTCCCATGTGCATAGGTAAACATTTATTGGACTGTATTGATGAAAGTAGGCATAAGTGTTAAAAAAGTGTTTATGGTACAAATTCCTAATTTCCATTGTTCCTTACAGCAGCAAACCTGCATATTCTTTTCCATGTTAATCTTATGGAGAATAGGCAAACTCCTTTATGTCCAGATAATGATAAAACTTGGTATATGTTCAGAATAAAAATAGTTTATTGTAAAAATGCCCTACTTTTACTGTTCCGCAAAGCATCAAACGTGCATACTCTTTCCCTTTTTAATTTAATGGAGAATAGGAAAATACTCTAATTTATCAACAGGTATTGATTGATCAATACAATCTAAGGAACATGTCAGCCTTAGTCAGTAACAAGACTACAAGATCGCGCCACAGTTATCCCACAATCATTTCTCATTCATACTTGGCTTAAAATACCTACCTGGGTAGGTCGTCATTTCAAAATGGTAATCTAATCTAATTAATCTTGTCACATACTTGTACTATTATTGTCATATTATTGGTTTGGAAATTCTCTGAATACGCAGGTCTGGTGCGACGGGGGTATTTGGTAATGTATTGTTTCATAAATACAGATACTCGTATATTAATTTGAGATTGCATATTAATTTGAGTTATCTTTATTCGTATTGGGTATTTTTGCATAATAAATATCACTAACTAATAATTAAACTAATAAATTGTCAAATTTGAATATTTTTTGTTGGTAAAAATGAAAGTTCTTGCTAAATTTTGGAATCTTGTGATTTGATAATCACCGCAATCTTCGGTTTTGTTGAATATCATATTTAATTTTGTTCAGTCATATTGCATTTATTGTTCATCATTAATATATTTGATTGTAGTTATTGTATATATTGATTTGTTGTATTGTCTTGGTTTTCATGTAATCTTAAAGATGAATTGTAATAATTAACTTAGCCTACAATTTAATCATACCAACGATTACTTTATATATATATATATTTAAAAGTTTACAATTATTTGTTCGTAATATATATTAAAATCAATTTTGGGTTTTTATTGCTACAGTATTTTAAAATCTATTGTGCAAATAATATACATGCATTATGTTGACTATTTTATTTTATTCAGAAATATTAGTGAACCTTTCCTAAAAAGATAACAAACCTTTGTCAGTCTGCAGTTCAACGATGTAATTTGAACACGTAATTTATTTGTTAAATGTTTCGGCTTACGCCATTTCCAAACAATTCCATATTTGTGTAAATAAAACTACATAACCTATACAAGACAACATTACAAATAATAATTAAATTTAAACACCGGTCACTAGCACTATTCATCCAAGAAATGACAATCAGGAAAGATCAAATCAAATTATATTACTGTATCCAATACTATAATACGAGCAAGGTTTGTATATATATATTTGCACACGAATCTCGAAAACGGCACCGAGGAATTTCTTTAAATTTTGGAAATAACTAATTTCCTAGTAGAAAATAAGTTCTAGATAGGTCTAATGTCCAGGAAAATTCGTGTTTTACTGTAATATTAAGTTTAAAATCTAAAAATTTAACATTACGCTTATGGAGAATCAAATGTAAACAATGCAAACCAAAACAGATGTTTATAAACGTTTGACAGTTCTTGATTGAAGACGGCAAAGAACAATATGTGAATAGAGGTTTTTCATAAATATTTATTTTATGTATGTAATAAATGTAAAATTATCAGGTTACTAAACAATTTGTAAAAACTTTAGGGTAACATAACTGTGCGAAATAAAAGCGGGAAAGATTTCCAAAATCTTCCGTATTTTGGTAGAAAACGTATTCGTTGTATTGCTTGAAGCTAATGTAACAAACCAAATAATTGGTGTAAATTAAATTTATCTTTTGCTTTTCAATCCTCATTCCGTTTCTAACAAAATCAGTTAGTTGATCACAGGATAATAATAACAAACAGTATGGTCATTTAAATTCAGTATTAGCTAAAACAATTAATTGAGGTTGGCCAAAAACTCTTAAACGACGACGCGAAATCGGCTGACGCCGTAGCTTAAGCGCTTAGATCTCACGTATGCAAGGTCGCGAGATCGATCCCCACCCGAGGGCTATATATTTGTTCAGTATTTATGCCATATCAATTAAGGGGTATTAAAACGGGTTTATATAAACCACATAAATGTTTTCATTGAGCAGTAAATTTGTTTTAATTTTGCTAACTAACTAGTAAAATACATGTCTTATTCTATCCGAGCAAAGCTCGGTCACCAGGTACTCTATATTATCAGCGGTCAGATGCAATAAATTACATCTTTGAAAATTTGCAGACTGACTAAGGTATTTTTTATCTTTTTAATTTAATTGCAGTTCGGGGCTACTAAGATGAATTTTAATGAACTTCTCTGTACATTGTTTGATTTTGTGCAATATTTCTGACAAACTTTATATTATAAAATTGATAAATGCTCATATATAAATTAGGGTAGGCTCTTGTAACATATATTTTTATTCTGTGTTATGTTTTTTGTTAAAATTAGCTTTTTGCAGTAGTACAGTAAACTTTTTTGTACACTATAGTTTGTGATTTTTATTCCTTACTCGTTATAAATTAAATATACTCGCTGGAGAGCGTGTATATTTATAAAAATAATGATGAAGTTATATAACATGCAAAAATAATCCATATATATATTCTTTCTAACATACACGATACCCATAATCTTTAAAATTTCTTCTTAAATAATCTTTAAAACTATTTCGCAAAGAAATGTGCTATACGACTTTGAAGGGGTTCTCAGCCCCGGCTAGCTCTGTCAACGCTGCCCTGAGTCCTGAACTGAAATTTCACAAAGCCAGGCTCAAAGCAAGAGGCTCGCCGAGTCCCCAAGTCGAGGTCGTCATCCCCCACGCCTTGTCGCGTCACAGTGAGAGGGAGCGAGAGAGATGAAGACATTCGCTCTCTCACTCGTTGCCGCTCCAACCCCTGTTCTTAGAAAATTTGAATTTGGGCGGGAGAACTACTATGTCGCGTAGTACCGGAAACAAAAAAATCCTAGTTGGTGTTGCCGCCTTGGGGATTGAAGGCTGAAACCAACTCAGACTTTGTCCCTAAGTACTGCAGACTCTTAAGTGTTGCCATGAGGCCTACGGTAATAGCTTCTTCCCTATGGTAAATTCGCCAAAACCTACTTTTAGAAAATGATGCATCGGCCTTGTGCGCGGTCGCATTTACCCTATTTTCCTTAAATATCTTAAGCCTATTGTCCCTAAATTGACACTCAACTGCAACACGAGGGACGGAGCCCGGTCGTTGCGCCACGTTGACCTCCGACTCCTCCACCCCCATGCCGATCACCGCACGCAACCACATCCTTCACCACCTTAAAAACACGTCCTTCCTTGGAGTTTCTGGGATTCCACTGATCTTACTCCGACGTGTACATAACTTCCTTTTCAACATTCATAATTTTAATTCTTTGTATGAATTGAATAAATACCCTATTATATCAATACAATACTTGTCTTTCTTGATCTTTACAAAAGCATCGATATGCAATGTCTATTGAAATATTTCCTGAACCTGCAGATGATCAGCGAAACATTTAGACATAAATTTGTTCCAGTAACCCGCCTAACCACCCTAAATTGACCCAAAGAGCGGGAGAAAAATGAAAAGGCGTGGATGGCGTGCGATAAAAATATATTGAAAAATATTTTCATAACATTAATCTTGACATTTTGAATAATACCTTACACCTTTTTTCATGCCCTTTTTCTTATTTTCTTTTATAAATTAGTTTTTTATTTTTTTTAAATTTATTTATAACATGCTAACTTGCGGTTGGCCAACCTTATAACACAAAATTATTTTATTCTTACCATAGCAAATAAATAAATTAATTAATCCATGTAAGGGTTTTTTAAGAAAGAAATTTGAATGCAGAAATTTTGAGCAATGCAGCCAATTCCACCCATAGACCTTTGGAAAAGGGCGGGCTCCTAATAGGACATCTTAAAACTAAATAACAATAATATACATATATACATATATATATATATATACATATATATATATATATATAATCTCAGTCCCTAAAAGTTCACAATTCTTAGTCAACGGGCATAGACAAATAAATAAATAAACACGAATCACACACATAAATATCACAGCTCAGGGTATCACAGACTTTCATGATGGTAGAAGCTTACGGTGTCCGGCGTGCCACGGTGTAGAGGGCTGGGCCAGAAGAAAAGCATGAGGTGGACATAGGAGTCATGGAGCTCCTCACTTGAAACTACTTGAAAATTATCATAAATATAATTTTAAGCTTAAGGCCTTCAAGCAAAATGAATAATATACCTCCAGTGAAAGAGAATGAGGTCTCAAGGAAAAAGAAAACATGTTTAACCAAAGTTGGCTAAAACAAATATCCATTGCGAAAGAAAAACTACTTACTCGTCAGTAGAGTGGCGTCTAAATTAGCGGTGTTTCATATTAAAATGTAAAACTGTTTTACAACTTTTTAAATACAATTTGTTCCACGGTGGAAAAGGATACAATTTTTGAGCCCTTCACAAGGTGACAGATCAAACCACTATAACGAGTAACCAGAAGGCTTCTTGTCAGCTCGCTTCCAATGCCTACATGGAGTCCGGCAGCCACCACACATACAAAACACTATAACTAATGAGTCGAGAAAATGTGAGTGGTGGCAGGAGGATTGACCCGGCTCAATTATTAAACATATATGTAAAATTTTTTGTTGTCATTTGTTGTATCATTTATTTGCGTTGTTTTGTAGAGGAGCAGGCAACGCTAATGCACACCGAAAAATCCCGGTAGTATGGGACTCGCACCCACTAAACCCTCCCTCTCATCATCTTGGGCTTTGCTGGAACTGTTTTGCTCGTTACTTCGAGCAAGACCCTATTACTCCACTAGGCCTTGCCTCTAGGGCCCACTTAGGGATTTTAATACTGTATTCACCCACACAGATGATTACAGTGTTATCAAGCGATCTCAAGGTTAAAGTGGATCGAGATCGATCTCTTTCGCCAGAAGTATGGGTTTTTTTGGGCAGGTGGTAACTCTTTATGGGCACCCCCGCTCCTGCGAGGGTTATGTGGTGACTCTACCTTTAGGTGGTGTATACCCAAACTAAACCCACCTTCCTCCATCCGTCTAGACGTGTATGAGCAGCTTACATATGGACAAACGGACTTAATTTGGGTGAATCACAGCATTAGCTTTTTAGCTGTAGCTGCTGGAATACCTCTTGGAGAGGCTAGGGCAATCAAATCAGAACAGGGTCGGAGCAAGTGAAATTGCAGATGTTAATCAAATTAAAACATAAGTATAAATTAAGAAGTGTTGACGCATGGTGTGTAAGGCTTTGGCTGAGCAGGGCACGCTGTTCCCCTATGGTGGATCATCCAGGATGGCGATGGGCCAAGGCCTCTGACCTCTACGTCGTCATGCCATCTACAGAACTACCTGATGTGTTCTAGGGTGGACTCGGCAGCTTTCTGGAACAGTCCATGGGCTTTTGTTCTGTCAAATAGATCAAGAGTTGGGATCCCAACTCTTGATGGGAGAACTCCATGATTACGGATTTTCTTACGAACCACGGTTGTCGTGTGATTCGTCTCAGCGACTTCATCTGGATGACCTCTAGGCGTTTCCTGTTGGTCTTGCCGGCCAGAATCCACCACGCTTCTGAAGCATATATTATACAAGAGCGTACCATCAGTAGGATAATGGTGACCTTCGTCCTGACCGGAATTGGGTTACTCGCTGCAAGAAGTGACCACAATCCCCAGGATTGCCCTTGCCTCAGCAACTTTCCTGTCAACATGCTGTTTGCTGGATCTCGGGTGGAACTGCTATCGGCATTTTTCGCCTAGTCCTGAAACAAATAACATTAGTTTTATCCATGTGGACTTTGATGCACCACAGGCAGAGCCATGGTGGCAGGGCGTCCATCTGTGTCTGCATCATCCTCACGGCGTGGGTGGGGTGACAGCTTCTGTATTGCAGCAGTATGTCATCAGCGTAAATCGACAATGTTATTCCTGGAACATTCGGCATGTCATTAGTGTAAACAAGGTAGAGGACCGGACGAAGGACACTGCCCTGGAGTACCCCAGCCTCCACCGGGCGTGTCGTAGATAGCGCCCCCTCAACGCATATCTGGAATTGGCGACCCTCTAAGTAGGACTTGAGGAGATGAACTGCTGCTGCCGGGAGCGGAGACTCGCTGAGCTTAAGGTGAAGACCTTCGTGCCAGACCTAACGCCTTGCTGACATCCAGTAGCACTGCAATCCAGTTGCGTGGTAGAGTGTCTAATCAAACAGGTGTAGAAATCCAAACTGTTCCGGCCTTATGTATCCATCCAGGAAGGGAGATATCCTGGAAAGGAATAGGCGTTCGAAAAGCTTCAAAATCTGTTGAAATGAGAATTGAATTTTTTTAGTCAGCCAGGCAATCAGCTGCCTGACTGAGATGTTGTCACCCTGCACCGCGGCGATTCCTACAACAGGATGAGGGAGTGGCTGGTTGGGCTGGACTCGCCGTGACTTTGGTCCTGACAGCTGGTCTGGGGGACCTGGGGGCCACGGGGGGACCGACGTCCCTATCATTCTCGCTGTCACACGTCTCCATTGCGGGACTTCGACTGTGCGGTTTCAGGCACCTGCGACGCAGCTGGTGGAGCGACCTACTTTGATACGGTGGACGGGGGGGGGTGCACAGGGAGGCTGTGCCCACAGTTGAAGCGGGGGCTGTGGTTACCGTCGCAGCGGCCTTGTTGCCACCTGCAACAAACGCGAACGTCCGATTAGTAATACAATTCGCCTTCTTCTTGGTGCAGCTGGCTGCCTTCGTGCGCTCACAGAATGGCTACGGGTTGTCGCCTGGCCAGCTGATTTGGCGTTGCGCTGCTTTCTGGTCACCATGGCGTCTCAGTGGGCTTTGCAGCCCCTGTAGTTCGCTGGGGGGGGGGGCGCCGCCACAATTGCAGCACTTGCAACCCTCCCCTTTGGTCTGGGGACACGACCTGGCCTTGTGAGCACCGCCATAATAGACGCATCTATAGGGTAAACTGCAGTACACGTAAGAGTGACCAAAGAGTTGGCAGCGGTAGCACTGTGGGGCACCTTCTCTCGGCTTGAACCCATCTACGGTCACCCGTACACCTAAGAGGTGGGTGGGTCACTGACCACACCTTCTCCCACTGGCCGATTTTCCTAGATTTGCATAGGAACGAATTTGTCATGATGCATGTACCATTGGCACGGCGAGGCAGTGGCATCACCAGCGTGGGCTGAAGTCCAAGGCACTCTAGCTGTCTCTTCATGCAGGTTGGGTCGGTGCTGTGGTGAATGCCCTGACAACTTCTTCCCAGCAACAATATGGAGCCTATCGCCCCTAAAAAAGACGTCAAACTTGATTGACTCGTCATTGAAGCTGCTAATAAAGGACGGTCACGACGAGTTGATCGCCTCAGGGGCCACGACTATTGGTGAGATCATCTCTTTCCGCACTGGCGGGTTTGGATCTGAAACATGAACAGAATCCATCGATTTAACGGTCTCCGTTGTGGAGACATCAGAGTCGTTGTCGGATTCACGGCGTTGCCTCTTCTTCTCTCCCCTGCCGCCGAAGAGGGGGTGAACCCGTTGTCGTGGTCAGACATCTCCGACTCGCTGATTGAATAAGCCATTAAGGTCGCATCCCTGCAACACAGAGACAAACAAACAGACAAGAGGGACGGAACGCGGCGAAGTGAACAAGTCCAGGAACTGAGCCCCTCGACCGGTGACAGGGGCTACCTGTCTAAAACTTTCTCCGCGATAAATTACCGGTGGCTAGCTCTTATAATTAGCAACTAAGTCTACAACATTTAATTAAATATTGAGATTTGCAACTATATATGTGTGAAGGACAGTTATACTTAAATAAATATATAAATAAATAAATAGCACAAATGATACAAGCTAAAAGTAGCCTACACTATATTATGAAATAGGTAGCTATTAACTAAATAATCAGTGGCAAAATTAATGAAATAGTTGGATCTCAACAAGGTTGCGGAACAGCAATGGTATCCAATTACAAACACATTTTACCAACCACAGAGTTTAACTATCACTGTATAAATTAAACACTGCGCATTAACGGCGAACCCAGTAACGGCAAGCACAAGGAATTAACGGTGCGATGGGCACAATAGGTCACAGTTACGGACGAAGCAGCCACAATAGGTCCTACCTCTGCGACGCCGAGCTGTGGAATTAAAGTATGGGTTGGACATCGTGTCTAGGAGCTCCAGACGTCCTCTCCCTGGAGCATGGCTCCGACGATGTTGCCGGTATGTATTTCGACACCGATCTTCAAATAGGGTGACACTCGCTGCTCAATACAGCTCTCACACTCGGAAAACGGGTACTGTGTCTAGAGCTCTCATCTACATCTACAAAGCCGGGACAGTACAGACATATATATATATATATATATATATACCGAATTGTTGTATCTTATGCAAAATAGGAGCGAAAGTACATGTGATTCGATAGGAGTTTGGTCACAAAGGAATCGACATTGCCGTACTTCCTTTCCGCCCATGACCGGATATCTAGAATCAGTCTGTGGGTCCTCAATAACTCAATAACTCTTTATTTAAGCCAGATTAACAATGTACAATTGAAGGGCACAGGGAATAAAGGGGCTAAGTCCAAAATTTTTTTTTTAGTTATCAACAATTTGTAGTGTTTTTAATGCTGAATCTAATGGGTTATACGTTTTTGGAATGAAAGAGCTACGTCCATGCTAAAATACCGTGGGAAAAACCCCTGTCCTGGGAATGAAGGGGTCAAGTCCACGGATTCATGGAAAGAACGGGCCAAATATACCGAACTATTTTCACTACTGAATTCAACATAGGTTTTTTGTTATCCTAGGACCGATACTTGTCCTATTGCGACGAAAAACAAGTTAAAATAAAAGATTTAGAACTGGAAATAAACAGTTGTGTTAATGACAAAAGGAAGAAAGATTTGGAAAAATCCCTAAGAAAAGCAGAGGTGGAAATTACTGTTCACTTGAAACGAGCCGAAACGTTTTATACCAAAAAGACCAATTGCCAGAAAATACTGTGTGAAAACCAAAGAGAAACAGGCTGTATGCATGGACTATGGCAGAAATTTACCGATGCCTAATATACCCACGAATTATGTGTACTACAAAAGGCAAATGCCTCTGTTTGTTTTCAATGTACAAATTCTGTCAAATTCAGACGGCTTTTCTTATTTGTACCCGGAAACACGTGGCAAAAAGGGCAGCAATGACGTCTGCTCTTTGTTTCATGATTTTGCGCATAACAGTCTCTCACAAGAAGTAGGAGAAATTGAAATATACAGTGACTCCTGCTGTGGACAAAACAAGAATTACACAGTTTTGACGTGGATATGTCTAAGTGGATAAAAATGTCGGACTTATCCCAAAACAAGCAAGATGTGAAACACCTGAAGACGTTTGTGACAAATTTTCATGTTGTGTGTGTTATTAAAACATTGGTATATACATTTTTTGGGAATAAACGGGCTGTGTCCAGGGTCTTTAGCCCCTTTATTCCCTGTATTAAGTGTAATTTTACCTAAAAACAATTTTTTTAACTATTCTTTAACTGTAATATTAAGGTTTGTATCCCTAATAACAATTTTAGAGGATATAACTACAATGTTAACAAATCAAAAGACATTTTAAACTTTTATAATGGATGTGATCGAGTTTTGAATCTATAATTCGAAATTCTGCAAATCTACGAAAATGTGACTAAGCCCCTTTATTCCCTGTACCCTTCAATTGTAATAGCCAGGTCAAGGAAATATTACAATATAGCTTATACCAAACAAAACTTAAAATTAAAATATCAGAAAGACATAAGCTAGTCCGCCAGCGATGCAGTTATGGACACTGTAGGAGCACTTATTAACAAGAATATACCCAAGTTGCCTTTAGAAGCGACCCGGGTCAATTTCAGTTTTTAGATTATGAGGTAGTACATTGAATAATTGAACGGCATTGTAGAATAGATGTTTCCTAAAACAGCGGTTGAATGGGGCGGGATTTTAAAGTTTTAATTGTTTCTAAGTGAATACGCATGAAGATTTGGACCGTGGAACTGTGAAAAGTTGAGCTTTAGAAAAGTGAGAACTTCTAAAATGTAAATAGACGGAAAGGTGAGTATTGTTTATGTTATGAAAGCATCTCTACATGATTGTCTTCTCTGTAGGCCATGAATGATTCTTATCGCTCGTTTTTATCGCTCGTCCTATCTCCCATTTGCACTTCCAACGGTAAGAGCTGCGATCACGCTCTTCCTTAGCGATAGTCTCTCTGCCTTTCACGGTGTTATGTTGATAGACGTCTGCATCTCCTTCGCAAGATGGTAGAAGGGCACACCAGCAATTAAAGGTACCATCGCCGCTTAATCGGAGTCCGTACGGTAGGCAGAAGCGACCTACAAGGCATCTTGACACTGGACTTGGGAAAGCCAGTCATAATAGACACGTCTTTCCACAACGTGGGCACAGACGTTTTGCATGAACTTGCCAAGGGGGCTGCAACAGTCTTCACGGCTTTGTCGTTGGTTCGGATCACCTTATTCACCGAAAGACATTTTTTTGACTCCGAGGTATTTGGCAGCAGTCTTGGTACCGGTATTTTTATTCCTATCCGGTGGGGTTACGTCTCTTCGTTAGGACCACGATTTCTATCGACTATTTCCGTTTATCGTACTCTATGTTCCTGGTGTTCATCTATGTTCCTCATTGTATCATCACATAAGGATAAAAGAATCATTTTACGAAACCTTCTTACGATCTTTACGTTTTCTTTCTTCCTTCACCTCTACGTTTTTTTGGTTTTAAATAGTTTTAAAAACTGTATACGATGGAATACAATGATTTTTTTCTCAATATTATATTTTACTACTTGCGACTACACACAAGAGACAACTCCACTTATTCTGTCTTTTTAAACCTTCAGAATTCCATAGTTATAAACTAAATGTTTTCTTGATATCAGATTGCTTCTATTGCTATTATTGATTGCTATAATCAACCAAAGGTGTTGAATTTTTAAGCTGAATTGATCAGTCTATTGCGTTATTAATTTAGTCATATTAATTTATTGTCTATAGTGCAACAATATGTATAGTTTTAAATATAATATATTTACCACATTAACATGACGATATTTTTAGATTTTCAGGGTTTGTCCTAAATATTGTCTGAACATGGCTTTGTATACGTGTAAAGTTGTGCCTCGCGTCTCCAACATGTCTAGTTGCATTGTCAGCGGGGAGATAGCACCTCTGAGTTATCGTGCTCGGCTGGCACGATATGCTGGTATGGTGCTCGCCGATGTCGCTGGCACACCCATGGCTGTTATTGTAATGTCCCATGATCAATCTTACAGTTTATCTAGTTGGTGAGCACATACATCCACTGCTTTTACGTCTCTATGTTCGTTGAAAATTTTCAACTTAATTTACATGTTTTAAATAAGAAAATAAGGTTACAGATAAACATAACGTAGATTTTAAAATGTATTTCTTATATTTCCACCCATACTGCTACGCTATTTCACAACTATTTAACTTCTAGTTAAAAATGAGTCCAACCTTTTGCATTGTCCAAATATTCTAGGGGGTTGCCTACCCGCACGTATTCCTAAACCAATGGTCTGATTTAGATAATTTTTTAAGTAATTTGATTAAATTTATCGGTTTATATCATCCCTAAATCTTTTGGGGTTCAGAGATATCTAACAGCACCAAAATGCATGAAAAGCGTATGCTAAGAAAGTATGTCTTTTAAATTATTAGGACACTATGGGCTTTTAAATTATTGCTAAATTATTTTTTGGGATTTTAGGTAAAAGAATCGCTATTTGAAGTATTTTGACTAGTTAAAATCAGCTAATATGGCGGATAGTGGTGTGTATGTGTGGGCGAATTTTTTATTTCTAAACAATTAATTTTTGCAATGAAAATAAAATACTTTTTATAGTATAAACATTTTTTTAAATGAAATCCTTAGTTTATAAAGTTAATAATTTAATAGTTAGTAAATTTATTAGTGCTTTATAAAATTCAAATAAAATTCAATTATAAATAGAATTTGTATGTTTACGGGTTTCAAGTAATTTTTAGTAGGAGAAAGTTTATGCACGATTTTGGCAGTGACGAGTGCTTAAAACGTTCGATACACACTACTCGAACAATAAAAGATCATGTTCAACAGATTTAAATATTATTTATATCTGATATAAAAAGAAGAATTAAAGGTAAAAGAAATGCATTTGACGCAGGGCCCTTTCTGCCTCGCGTGCTCAACCTTTGGCGTCACTCGCCACAAAACAAACACAACATTCAAGGTTACTTCTGTCTGCGGTATGTGTCGGTTCAATGATTCAGTTTATTTATAAAGAATCACTTCTGTGCTCGCAGTACCGCAGGACCGTTGGTTGTTGAAATAATTGAATAGGCTTTGTTATAATTGAAATATTAATAAAATAGTTATTCAACGTATTCCTTTATTCTGATAAATAAAATGTTATTTAAGATAGAATATTGCACAACATCGTTAAAAAGAGCAAACCTATATTAAAGAATGATAAAGCCAATATATTTAAAATATATTCAGATTTTTTAGAACAATTAATTATTCTCCTTACTTTATCGTGAATGTTTTAAAGTCGTTTGTAATTTAGACTCTAGTCACTAGTGAGGTTGAGGTGACATTTTGCACGGAGGAAACTGATAGTAGCTAATAAAATTAACCTTTACATAAAAGCATCAAGTCATGGGTGTTAAAGCTTCAGTGATAAACTATTCAACAAATACAGTAGGTAGTGAAATTAATACAATAGTATAAAAATACACTTTACACAAGAGGATCATTGCCGGCTAAAATGGAAAAACTTCGACCAAACTCAAGGCTTTTGGAGGTCACGAATGTGGATAGTTGTGATGGTCGGTGGGTGTAGTGTTCTCTTGTGTTTATTAACGTCCGCACTGTTGAATTCGTCGAATGCGAATTCGACCAATTCGTAATTCAGATGCAGTGGTTCGGATTCCACGTTAAGCTGTGCCCTTAGATGCCATCGGCTGTTGGGCTATTAATTAATAGTCCTGTCTAAGGAACTTCTCAGCCTTAGTCAGTGACAAAACTACAAGATCGTGTCACAATCATCTTACACTAAATCCTCATTCACACTTGGCTTAAAATACCTTGTGGTATGGTCGCCATTCAATAATATAATATATGATATAAAATCATAGTTTATGTGTGTATTAAAGCAGATAACCTGCATAGGTGGTACTCCTTTCATAACCATATAGATAATAGTGACACTCATTATTCGTAATAATGAATTATTAATTATTCATAATAATAATTCATGATAAACCTTGGTATATGGTCAAAATAAAAACTGTTTATGGTAAAAATGCCTAATTTCAGGGTGAATGAAGTTGTGTGCCTCATAGCAGAAAACCTTCATACTCTCTCCCATAGCAATTTTATGTAGAGTAGGCAAACTCTCTTATTTATCGAAAGAAATTGATTAAACTTGTAATATATTATTACTGTCATACTATTGATTTGGAAATTCGCTGAGTACGTAGGTTAGCTGCAAAATGAATATTTAATTTTTTTTTAAATAAGAATACTCTGGCTTGTTTGATTATAGATTATTGTGTAACCTGGTAGGCTGTCAGAAAAAAATATTAAACAAATGGATATTCGTCGAGTACGCAAGTCTTCTTCGACGTGGGTATTTAAAATGTGTTTTTATTTATTCAGCAATATTTAATCTTTCAATATATAAATACGAAGAAGGTCAATAGTAAAAGAATAAAAATTATTCGTAGTTAATTTTTGTACTATTTGTTCGCAAATCTTCATTATAGGCCATTTAACAATTTTGTTGCATTTGACGTTGATATCGCCATAAATAGTGATAGCTGAAACCAATAATAATAATTGCTCTTGAACGATTAACTTATGTAAACTTTCACGCTGCTCGTGTGAAATCACTTCCGCGATACATTGCACCGAGTGTTATCAGTTTGATAGCGAGGAATGCATTCATTCGATAACCTAACTTGATTAATTTATAAATAAAACAAAACTATTGTTATTGAACATGATGAAGTATAGAAATTATCCGTCAACACTTACAGTAAATACTGGTAATCTATTTGGTAAAAAATAAGTTTCTCTTGAAATGTTGTTTTAGCGAATTTCCCATAGGAAAGAAGCTATTACCGTAGGTCTCATGGTGAGACTTAAGCCCGGGACCATGTTATTTTTTCTTATTTAGGTACCCAGAGTCCAAAAACAATAGTCGTTAAAATTTATATATATATATATATATATATATATGTATATATATATGTGTGTCTGTGAACACGATAACTCTCGTAAAAATGGTCCGATCGAGACCAAATTTGGTAGAGACGTGTATTTCTACAAATGCTCGGACGAGTTCGTAAACCAGACATATCGGTCAATGGGAACGGGTAGATTGGGGGGGTTTGTACCCCAAAATGGGTTTTTTTTGCGTTTTTCACATGTAATTTTTAAAAATTTCTAATTTTATATTCCACCATTAGACTCAGCTTAAAAAACTACACAATTAAGTTTCTTAAAGTTTTTCTCTATCTCCAACGGTTACCGAAATATTAAAAAATCTAAACACAGTACGTTGTATTGTGGGGCTCCAATGTTAATCTTAAGGAGGATAGGGAAAAATTAATATTTCGAATATTAATCAATATTTTTGGATAAAACTTGATATTTAGCTTCATGTGGTTGAGATCTATCCATTTATGCTTAAAAATTATAGTTTATGTCTTTATCATTGCAGCAAACCTGCATACTCCTTTCCCATATTAACCATATAAGGAATAGGCAAACTCCTCTATTTATGGACAGATGTTAATGAAAGTTGGTATAAATGTTAAAATAAAAATTATTCATGGTAGAAATGACTTTTTTCAGTGTTCCTCACAGCAGCTAACCTGCACACTCTTTCCTATGTTAATCTTATGGAGAATAGGCAAATAATTCTCATGTTTATGGACATATTTTATAAAACTTGTCATATATTAAATTATTGTTTTGGAAATTCGCTGAGTACGCAGGTCTGCTGCGACGGGGGTATTTAATTAGTTGTATCAACATTGGTTCTGACAAGCATTAACGATGGTTAATACGATTGTTTGGGACAAGTATTAACTGGTGAGAGTTGTTACTGTGGAGCACTTGACCTGCTTTTATAAACGGCAATATCGAAGTGTAACTGAATATTTCATCGTTGAACAGGTGAATGAATGCCCTGTTTAGAGGACGAATTTTTTCTGTTATGAGGAAAACAGTTTTGAATATTTGATTTAATAATATTTAAAGTATGGTGTATAGCTTTGTCGTCGTGTCGATGTATCAGACATGGTTTATATAAAGAAATATTCTAATGTTTATAGGTTCCCAAGTGCTGCTTAATAACTTCGAAAGCAAACGACAGTGAGCACGTGGAGGGTTGAGAGCTATATTTACGTCTCCATACGTAAACACAGAGGGTACGGTACAAATTACACCCATTAACAGTACAATTTTACCAAATTTAGGTTTAAGAAAATATTTTCATTGTGCTTATATTTTTCTGATCTTTATTCAACTCGAACATATTCCATTACAATTATGATTGTCCTCATAGTTATTTGCAGCGCGACATGTTAGCTACTGCTGGCTCTGGTCACACATTCCCATGCAAGGATCTGCTTTCCACAGATCTTTATCCACAGACATCACCCCCACATTATACCATATGTGGTTATTGTTACAGGTGGATGGTGGATAGTGACCGAATGCTGGATGTCACCCCATGACCGCGACACATGTCATGTCATGTCATGGTGGCTACTGCTAGCTCTGGCCGCACACTCCCACGGAAGGATCTGCTCTAGCGTCGACATTCGCAATAAGGTATATGTGTAATGTCTACATAATTGCCCAAGTTACGAGTGGAACTTTCTTGTATTATTCTGTCTGATTATGTGTTTGATGCCCTTTGCTACATGACTAGTTTTAGAGTGGAACCCTCTGTTTCTCAGTTTTCATTCGGGCCGTCTGGAGGTGCTTCATAATTGTTATATAGTCAATAACTACATTTACGATTTCTCCCCAGTTTTCGAGTGGAACCCTCTGTTTCTCTGTATTCCTTCGAGACGTCTAGGGATGCTACATGACTGTAACATAGTCAATTACTACATGTACGAATTGTCCTCAGATTACGAGTGGAACCCACTGTTCCCTTGTATTCCATTCGGGCCGTCTAGGGTTGCTACATGACTGTAACATAGTCAATAACTACATTTACGAATTCTCCCTAGTTTTAAAGTGGAACCCTCTGTTTCTCTGTATTCCTTTGGGCCGTCTAGACGTGCTACATGACTGTTACATAGTCTATTACTACATGTGCGAATTCTCCCCATTTTTCGAGAGGAACACTCTAATTCTCTGTATTCCTTTAGGACGTCTAGAGGTGCTACATGACTGTAACATAGTCATTTAGTACATGTACGAATTGTCCTCAGTTTACGAGTGGAACTTAATGTTTCCTTCGGGACGTCTAGGGTTGCTACATGACTGTAACATAGTCAATTACTACATGTACGAGTTGTCCTCAGTTTACGAGTGGAACCCAATGTTTCCCTGTATTCCTTCGGGACGTCTAGGGTTGCCTCATGACTGTAACATAGTCAATAACTACATGTACGAATTGTCCATAGTTTTCTAGTGGAACCCTCTGTTTCTCTGTATTCCTTCGGGCTGTCTAGAGGTGCTACATGACTGTAACATAGTCAATAACTACATGTACGAATGGTCTTCAGTTTACGAGTGGAACCCAATGTTTCCCTGATTTCTTCGGGACGTCTAGGTTTTCTACATGACTGTAATATAGTCATTTACTACATGTACGAATTCTCCTCAGTTTACGAGTGAAACCCAATGTTTCCCTGTATTCCTTCGGGACGTCTAGGGTTGCCTCATGACTGTAACATAGTCAATAACTACATGTACGAATGGTCTTCAGTTTACGAGTGGAACAAAATGTTTCCCTGTATTTCTTCGGGACGTCTAGGGTTGCCTCATGACTGTAACATAGTCAATAACTACATGTACGAATGGTCTTCAGTTTACGAGTGGAACCCAATGTTTCCCTGATTTCTTCGGGACGTCTAGGTTTTCTACATGACTGTAATATAGTCATTTACTACATGTACGAATTGTCCTCAGTTTACGAGTGAAACCCAATGTTTCCCTGTATTCCTTCGGGACGTCTAGGGTTGCCTCATGACTGTAACATAGTCAATAACTACATGTACGAATGGTCTTCAGTTTACGAGTGGAACCCAATGTTTCCCTGTATTCCTTCGGGACGTCTAGGGTTTCTACATGACTGTAACATAGTCATTTACTACATGTACGAATTGTCCTCAGTTTACGAGTGAAACCCAATGTTTCCCTGTATTCCTTCGGGATGTCTAGGGTTGCCACATGACATTTACATAGTCAATTACTACATGTACGAATTGTCCTCAGTTTTCGAGTGGAACCCAATGTTTCCCTGTATTCCTTCGGGACGTCTAGGGTTGCTACATGACTGTAACATAGTCATTTACTACATGTACGAATTGAGTGGAACCCAATGTTTCCTTGTATTCCATTCGGGCCGTATAGGGGTTCCACATGACTGTAACATAGTCAATTACTACATGTACGAATTGTCCTCAGTTTACGAGTGGAACTTAATGTTTCCCTGTATTCCTTCGGGACGTCTCGGGTTGCCACATGACATTTACATAGTCAATTACTACATGTACGAATTGTCCTCAGTTTACGAGTGGAACCCAATGTTTCCCTATATTCCTTCGGGACGTCTAGGGTTGCTACATAACTGTAACATAGTCAATTACTACATGTACGAATTGTCCATAGTTTTCGAGTGGAACCCACTGTTTCCCTGTATTCCATTCAGTCCGTCTAGGGGTGCTACATGACTGTAACATAGTCATTTACTACATGTACAAGTGTTTCCTTGTATTCCATTCGGGCCGTCTAGGGGTTCCACATGACTGTAACATAGTCAATTACTACATGTACGAATTGTCCTAAGTTTACGAGGTGAACCCAGTGTTTCTTTGTATTCGATTCGGGCTGTCTAGGGATGCTACATGACTGTAACATAGTCAATTACTACATGCATGAATTGTCCATAGTTTTCGAGTGGAACCCAATGTTTCCCTGTGTTCCATTCGGGCCGTCTAGGGATGCTACATGACTGTAACATAGTCAATTACTACATGAACGAATTATCCATAGTTTTCGAGTGGAACCCAATGTTTCCCTGTATTCCATTCGGGCCGTCTAGGGATGCTACATGACTGTAACATAGTCAATTTATACATGTACAAATTGTCCTCAGTTTTCGAGTGGAACCCATTTTTTCCTGTATTCCATTCGGGCCGTCTAGGGCTGCTACATGACTGTAACATAGTCAATTACTACATGTACGATTTGTACTCAGTTTACGAGTTGAACCCACTGTTCACTTGTATTCCATTCGGGCCGTCTAGGGATGCTACATGACTGTAACATAGTCAATTACTACATGAACGAATTATCCATAGTTTTCGAGTGGAACCCAATGTTTCCCTGTATTCCATTCGGGCCGTTTAGGGATGCTACATGACTGTAACATATTCAATTACTACATGTAGGAATTGTTCCAGTTTACGAGTGGAACCCAATGTTTCCCTGTATTCCTTCGGGACGTCTAGGGTTGCTACATGACTGTAACATAGTCATTTACTACATGTACAAGTGTTTCCTTGTATTCCATTCGGGCCGTCTAGGGATGCTACATGACTGTAACACAGTCAATCACTACATGTACGAATTGTCCATAGTTTTCGAGTGGAACTCACTGTTCCCTTTAATTCCATTCGGGCCGTCTAGAGATTTTACATGACTGTAACATAGTAAATTTATACATGTACAAATTGTCTTCAGTTTTCGAGTGGAACCCATTTTTTCCTGTATTCCATTCGGGCCGTCTAGGGATGCTACATGACTGTAACATAGTCAATTACTACATGTACGAATTGTCCTCAGTTTACGAGTGGAACCCAATGTTTCCCTGTATTCCTTCGGGATGTCTAGGGTTGCTACATGACTGTAACATAGTCATTTACTACATGTACAAGTGTTTCCTTGTATTCCATTCGGGCCGTCTAGGGATGCTACATGACTGTAACACAGTCAATCACTACATGTACGAATTGTCCATAGTTTTCGAGTGGAACTCACTGTTCCCTTTAATTCCATTCGGGCCGTCTAGAGATTTTACATGACTGTAACATAGTCAATTTATACATGTACAAATTGTCTTCAGTTTTCGAGTGGAACCCACTGTTTCCCTGTATTCCAGTCGGGCCGTCTAGAGGTGCTACATGACTGTAACATAGTCAATTACTACATGTACGAATTGTCCATAGTTTTCGAGTGGATCTCACTGTTTCCCTGTATTCCATTCGGGCCGTCTAGAGGTGCTACATGACTGTAACATAGTCAATTACTACATGTACGAATTGTCCTCTGTTTACGAGTGGAACCCACTGTTTCCCTGTATTCCATTCGGGCCGTCTAGAGGTGCTACATGATCGTAACATAGTCAATTACTACATATACGAATCGCCCCCAGTTTACGAGTGGATCCCACCGTTTCCCTGTATTCCACTCGTGCCGTCTAGAGATGTACATGACTGTAATATAGTCAATTACTACATATATGAATCTTCCGTAGTTTAAGAGTGGAACCCACTGTTTTCCATTCGGGCCGTTTAGAGGTGCTACATGACTGTAGTAACATACTTCACTATATAGTAGTTGATTATGTCACAGTCTAGAGCGCTAGAGATGCTAGTTTTACGTAACTGTAATGTAGTCAACTGCAACATCTGAATTGTTTTCATTTTAAAAGTGAAACGTAATGTCTGGCTGTATTCCACCCGGACTGTCTTGATGTGCTTCGTTACTTTAAAGTCGCCAAATACTATATCTGGATCGTCCGTAGTTTAAGAGTGAACCGAATTGTTCCAGCCAGACCGCCTAGATGTGCTAGTGCTTCTTGGCTGTAACGTCGTCAACCACTACATCTGGATCTCTTCCAGTTTAAGACTAAAACCAAGTGTTCCCCTGTTTTCCAGCCGGATCGTCTAGAGGTGCTTCGTGGCTGTCGGGTGGTTGAGGGCTACGTTCAAATTGTCCTCATGGAACGTGGTAATGAAACGGACTTTGACCTTCACTCTCTTCCGGAGCTACGGGAGATCACCGAGTACCTCATGTTCTACCGGGTTGTTGGGCTCCGAAACATCGGCCAGATCTTTCCAAACCTCAGCGTAATTAGGGGCGAGAGCTTATTTCAAGACTACGCCCTTGTAGTATACGAGATGTTCAACCTTCAGGAGGTTGGTCTGCGAAACCTCGTCGAGATTACAAGGGGAGCAGTCAGAATAGAAAAGAATCCCAGTGAGTATACTTTTTATGGTCATAGTTGTGTATGTATGTCTTTTTTATATATTTATAATAGACATTACCATGTGGCAGTATTTGCTAATAAGGAATAGTACTGGCCTACCATCCAACAGGTTCAATTAATGGTCATGCAGGAAATGAAGTTTGTATATCAAGACAGCTACCGTGCTTAGTACACGTTAATCCGTTGGTCCCGGCAACATAAGTAGTTGTTAGGTCACGTCAGAAGCACTAGTACGATCTGAAAACTGACACTAGACTTTGAACAAAAGATTGCATAGGCATTATGTTCTCGTGACTTACTAGGTTAAAATCTAATCTATAATTTGATCTAATAAGTTATTTTAATTTTACTAAGGCTTACTGTAGACATAATTGATCAGAACAGAGCACAACATGACAAGACATTTTGTCTGGTGAGAGTTTGGAATAGACGGATATGTAGTGCCCGCACACTACATCGGACAAAACAAGACATGTCAAAATACCCCCATCGCAGCATATGCGCACGCAGCGAATTCCCAAATCAATAAAATGTGTGGTAATATTAAAAATAGCTACATACTGTATTTGAAAACACTTTAATACTTCTTCCAAAATAAAATAAATATTTTACTCATATATTGCCTACAGGAAAGTAACAAATAAATCTTCATCGCATATTTGAAAATATAAACAAAGCAGACGTTTCCATTCCCAGTGCTATTCTTATGTGGGAATGTTTTATATTATATTTTACTTCCAGTTCACTTCGAGATTATCAAAGTATTTTTTGCATGCACTGAGTTAAGACCTTTAATTTGAGACCTCTCCTATAATAATTTTACGCCAAGCTAAAAATCCACAATTTTCTGGACAAATTTTGCCTAACGGAATTAAAAGAATTGATTAAATAGGTTTGCTGCCATGAGAAACACTAAAATGTCAAAGTTTTAATATAAATAAATTTGACTGTTAACAGTTGTAGCTATATGACAAGTTTTATCAATTATCTGCTGATAAATAAAACAGTTAGCCTATTCTCCATCAGATTGACATGGGAAAGAGTAGGGTCGCTGCTGTGAGGTTCAATGAGCGTTGGCATTTTTAACAAAAACAATTTTCATTTTGACCATTACCTAGTTTCATCAACTTCTGTCCAAAGATAAAGGATCTTGCCTATTCTCTATAGCGGTTAACATGGAAAACGAGTATGCAGATTAGCTGCCATAATACACACATAAACTATGGTTTTTAAGCATAAATAGACGAATCTAAACCACACGAAACTATATAGAACGTTTCATAGAAGAGTATTAAGAAAGAGTATTAAAGAGTTTATAACTGACACATTACCTTTTCCTCGTCCTCCATACGATTAACATTGGAGCCTCAAACTGTATTTAGACTTTTAAATATCTCAGTAAAAATTGGGGATAGAACGAAGCTGTGTTTTTTAGCCGATTCTAATGGTAAAAAATACATTTCAAATATTTCATATCGCAAATACCCATAGCTGTAAAAAACTGGCAATGCTAAATATTAAAATAAACGACTAAAAGCTGGATAGTCAAAGTAAAAAGGTTTAATTTTATTTATATGAAATAATTTTTTAATAATTTAGATATATAAATAACCTAGGTATAAATAGAATATAGTTAATATAATATATAGTAATTGAATTGAATATATAATATCATATAATATACTGTATATGATATATATGAATATATATATGAATATTAGGATTATTATATAGTTAATGATAATAGTTCTTAATAGTTATAAATAGAACTATAATAAACTATTGCCACCTAGCTAACTGCCCTATTAAGGCCCTACACGTAGGACAACACAGCGGGGGGCGGATTCCCGCGTAGCCAATAATCCGCTGCAGTGACATTCTAAGTAATTCTGTAAAACCTCACTAACTACACCTGATAACTTGACAGTCCGGGAAACTCGGCAGTCAACATTTTAAATAACGCTTCTATACAGTAGTAGCTTTGACTATCCATTTTAACCACTAGACCATTTAAACCAAGTATCATCAATATCTGTCCATAAATGAATGAGTTTTCCTATTCTCCTTAGGGTTAACATGGAAAAGAGTGTGCAGGATTGCTGCTGTGAAGAACACTGAAAGTAGGCATTTTTACCATAACATGTTTATTTTGACCATATACCAAGTTTCATCAACATCTGCCCACAAATAAAGGAGTTTGGCTATTCTCTATTCCATTAACACGGGAAAAAAGTATGTAGGTCAGCTGTCATGATAAACACATAAACTATGATTTTAAAGCATATATGGATAGATCTCAACCACATGAAACAAAATATGAAGTTTGGTCCAAAAATATTGGTTAAGTAAAATATTAAGCTTGCTTAGCCTCCATAAGATTAACGTTGGAGCCCCAAAATACAACGTACTCTGTTTAGATTTTTTGATCAAAACACATTTTTGTTTTGATCAAATCACAAATTTTGTTTGTAATTATTATCATTTACATATTATCATTTACATGTAAAATAATTATTAATAATAAATGATTTAATATTAATCACAAAACATATTAAAGTCTTTTTTCAATCGTTGTGTTTATAAAACACATCAACAGCAGTAACAGCACCATAGGTACACGCAGTACACTCCACGCAGTATGAACACGACGTATCAAACAGTGATGACTCATACAAATAAACTCTGACGGAAGTATATTTAGCTCAATGCTTCAAGTTCATGCCTAGTGAGCCTGAGGTCACGAGTTCAGATATCGCGACTTCAGGCATTATTCATTGAGGACATAGTTGAAGTCCATGAGTTAAAAGGGATGGGTTTCACAAAACCGAGTTTTCACTACGCCGAGGTTTCACAAAACCGAGTAAGGGGCTGAGTACCGTCCGCTCTAGAGGTGAGTTCGCACGAAGAGCTAAAGCCAATTACAGCGCAGCATCATGCGCTTTGAAGGCATTCACTGCCTGAAATCCGAGTAAATGGCATGATTGATCTAATAACCTAAGCTACTTTATACTGTTTAATATATTACACAAAGATGAAATTGCCCATGGATGAATGTTAAAAAAGAAAATTATAGGAAATAGTGAACGAAAATAATTGTATGTTCCAAAGCAGAGAGAATTTGATTGTTTATTAGAATGTTTTTCTTATTTAGAACAATTCAGTTTTTTCTTGCCTGGAAAAAATTATAACTTATCAAAGAAAGGGTTCTGGAGATTACTATTCTCTGGAGATGAATGTATGCTCCAAAGCAGAGAGGGTTTGATTGTTTATTTGAACGATTTGTTTATTTAGAACAATTCAGTTTTTTCTTGCCTGTAAAAATATAACTTATTGCAATAACAAGCTAAAGTTATTGATTAAAGAAAATTTTCTGAACAATTTTCTAACACAATTTTTTTGTAATCTCACAGCCTTGCTTTTATGCTGTGTAATAAACTAAATTGGGTATTCTCTGGCTAAATCTCTTAATTCTAATAATAAAAGAGACATTTCAAATAATTCATCTCGGAAATACCCATAGCTGTAAAAAATGTTGATGTGAAAGGTGAAAAAACACTTAAAAGGTTTAATGCTATATAAAAAATGTTAAATATAAGAGAAAGAAGCTATGCGTATACACCTACAGTCGTAGGTGTTAATTTGGTGACCTACAGTCGCCTAATTAACTGGCCTATTACAGCCCTGCATATCGGACAACACAGCGGTAGGCGGATTCCCGTGTCCTCTAAGGATCCGTCCGCTGTAGTGACATTTAACGAAATTTCCGTTGACACCATTAGAACGGCACTGGCACACACTCTGCATAACGCAGGGTGGCCGCAAGGACTCCAATGCCTCCAACTTCCATGTATATGTTGGGCATAAGTGCTAGTACGTTCGTTCTATACGAACCGTACGGGTCGTCTGGGCCTGCAAAAAATGAATATCTAATGAAAGTTAATAGTTAATTTACATGTTACGTATCGCGGTGAAGCTACCACCACTGCTCATTGTGGAGAGCAGTCTAGGGATTACGTTTTTGTAATAAGTGTAGGAGTGAAGTAATATAAAAAACTCAAGATGAAAGATAGGCGTTATTTTAAATTGGCAAAAACAAAATTATTGAGGTTAGCCTACATAAGAAATACAAAATTGAGCTAAATGTCAAGTTAAATCGTCAGGAGGGAGATAAATCTGTAAATCATAAGAACGTCTAGCACCGACTCTGCTACAGACCTAAAAGTTTTTCGTGGGTCGAAATTATTGTCCCCTTGGGTACGAAAACATATGGTTTGACATATGTATTGACATGTTTGGACTGAAAATGAAATCTGTTCGATGGCGAAACGTCTGCTGTGACGTAATTATTTATAACACGATTTCATTTTATATTTACGGTAAATGGTCAAAGGACCAAAATTATAATAAAAAATAAATCCTTTATTTCCAATTCCAATACTTTCTTAGACCTCCTCAGCATAAGTAGGATAGCAAAAGAACGTAATATCCACCAAAAGAGAAGGAAAAAATCTTCATACTTATGTAGATCAGCTCTATCAAATGACTCAGACTCTTGTATAAGAACATTAACAATATTTACAAAAAATGCATTAAATTATCTTCAGCTAATTCGTTATCTCCTGTTAATACTCTTCCATCAGACTTGGAATGGATTTCATTTATTAAATCACTTTTACGCTCTCGACCCAAAATACTATTGATAGTTTTCCTTTGCTTTTTTATATCCCCTTTGTTTTGTTCAAATAAATTGTTATAGTAAGAAGCTTTTCGTTCCATCACATCTCCTTTTAATTTTCTGGAGTAGTTTAGAAATAAACGTTTCAGTTTTAGATCATTAGGCCTCCTTTTAGATTTTGTATACAATGAATTCCGGAATTTCTGTCTTGCACACAGCTCTACTGTCATCCACGGTTTCAATATTTTTACCATAGGACGTTTTATTAGGTTGGAAAATATGAAAGTTCCAAGGATTGTTTTAAAATTTTGATAAAAGAGTTTTACGCAATGTTAATATCAGGCTCATTAAAAACTGATGACCAGTCTAAATGGTTTAAAATACCAAATAACTTTTTAAACTCAATTTTAGGCAATTCTTTTTTTCTGAAACACAACTATCTAACGACGACAACTGAGGCAATAATATCTCGCAAACTATCAATTCATGATCACTTCTGCAAGAGTCGCAAACATTAGCATTTAAAGTCAAACCACCTCTGGTTCGGAAGAACACATGGTCCAAACAACTACCTCTTGTTGGCGAATTAATCATCTTATCAAGACCATTATAAGTCATTATAGTCTGATAATTATCAACCTGGTGTGACTGCTTAAGAAGACATAAGTTCATATCACGAATTATGATTAAGTTACGTTCTGATGAACTGCATATTAAAATATTTAAATCGTCTAGGTAAGAGGCAACTGTTTGAGAATGTAATCTGTAGATAGCCCATACCGTGAGTGTAAATTTTGAATCTGAGTCAATAGTGACCTGAAGCACATCAGCTGGACGTTTAGGTACGTCAACAGCTGAGGGCTTGGCCATCCACCGCTCGCTCACGTAAGCAATCACACCACCTGACCGGTAGCTGTCATTACAATTAGCGTATTGGTTATAACCTACAATATTATACATGTCAAGTTCACAACTATGAATCCATATCTCAGTTAAAATAATCATATCAGGCATATGAGTAGCTGTATTCAACTCAACTAACAAGTCATCAAAGTTATCTCTTAAACATGAAATATTCTGATGAAATACAGCGAATTTGCACATAAAAGAGTACAATATTAGTAGCACATATAAGTACAATATTCTATTTGACTCATTTTAGCTATGGATAGTAGATTCAGTCTACCATAGAGCCAACAGAATCGGCATTTTCACCATTTTTAATTTTTGAAATATATCATTGTAAGCCCAAAATCGGCACGCTTTTCGCACATTATAGGGCATAAACCATCATGTTTAACCCAAAATCAGCTCATTTTTCCCATTTTAATAGAAAAAAACCCGTTTTAAGCTCAAAATCATTTTGGGATTATTTTTGCGCAGATTGAACAATTTTTGAAAAAAAATCCCCAAACCGTTATTCATATCAAATCTATTACCTGATACTATACAACATCATGTAAATAAACAATTCAACCCATTACGTACCTTCTAGAATTTAAAATCCCAAGCCCCCGGCGCCAAGTCGCGTGCACCGGACCGCGTATGACATAGTGTCGCGCTCGCCCGGGGCATGTCCCGCGATTCCCGCACCGCGCTTCGTCGCGTACCGGCTCATGCCACTACCGCAAGATTCGCACCTGCACTTAGCATGACCTGACCATCTCACTACATCACTAGCATTAATTCATAACCATACAACTCTCGTTTCTCTACTAAATAATAATTCTTCCTTATAAAATCCACCTCTAGGTCCTGTATTATTTATTTCTGCACCTGTTATATATCTCCTACTTTAATTTTTTTGTTTTCGTACAATTGACTCAACCTCTTATGTAATAGCTTTGGAATTGTATTAATTCACAGTATTTAATTTCATACCTATTGTTCTATGTACCTTTCAACCAACTTTGCAAAAGGTGTGGTAGTATGACTGTGATAGAAATATACACAAGTAAATTTGGTCTAAGTCTAACTTGTTTAAGAACAAGAGGAAAGGTGTATTGATGGTATTTTAAGAGCTTAGTTGCATCTACGTAGTATTAACATATTATATAAGATCATTTTATACCGCTCTCATTGTAAAAATTTTATATTTCTATGTTCATTTCTATTTCATTCATTTCTCATTTCTATTGTGTTGTCTCAAACTATATGCTCTCTGCCGGTTACTTTGGAGGGTTGATGTTGTAGTCAAGTTCTTCATTCTTTGACGGCAATGTAGGTAGGGATCTCTGTAATGCGCACCAAACATGTTTTATATCGCTTAGTTTTTAAACGATTGCAATATTTGGTTTAGCTATGTGCAATTTTCAATATTTTATAAAAACCAATGTCACTATGTGGCAATATGATGGCATTTGAGATATGATTTGATATGATTTGATATGATTTGAGATATGATGGCAACGACTTGAGAGGAGGTTCAGCACCCGGTGTCGACAATATTCCTGCCAATATAATTAAAAGTAATTTTTTGCATTTAAAAACACCTCTTTTACATCTTATAAACCGTAGCCTTGTGACTGGAATTTTTCCAGACTCGTTTAAGGTGGGGAAAGTAATCCCTATTTATAAGGGGGGAACAAGGTGCCAGTTTGTGAACTACCGACCGATTACATTGGCTAGTGTTCTATCTAAATTATTTGAGAAGTGCGTCCGAAACCAACTGGAAAACTACTTATTATTAAATAACATTCTTACTAGTAACCAATATGGTTTTCGTAAAGACAAAAATTTAAATGACGATCTATTTGATTTAACTAAAAATATTCACAATATAATTGGGTCAAATAAAAAACCTCTTCTGATTTTCATTGACTTAGCTAAGGCCTTTGACACTGTAGATAGAAATATCCTCTTAGAAAAATTATATTGTATTGGGGTCAGGGGAACTGCGCATGAATGGTTTAGGAGTTATCTTTCAGAACGTACACAGATTGTATCAATTTTGGGACAAAACAGTTCTCCAAAAAATATTGATTACGGAGTTGTTCAAGGCTCAACTTTGGGACCACTATTATTTTTAATTTATGTTAATAACTTGGGCATGGCTAATTTAGAAGACGGACAAATCTTTCTCTATGCAGATGACACGGCTCTGCTATTCGCGGGCGACAGCTGGGAGGATGCATACAGGAGCGCTGAGCTTGGCCTGCTCACTGTCAAGCGCTGGTTTGACCAAAACAAGTTAACACTAAATCTCTCAAAGACTAAATGCATGCCTATTTCTCTAAGAGCAGATTACGATCCAGCAGATAGTCTTGTGCTGAGGCTGCACAATTGTGGCGCCAGGGATGGGTGTGTATTGTGTGAAAGTGTTGGGTGTGTGACTGAATATAAATATTTAGGTGTTGTTTTTGATAACCGTATGAAATGGACAGGCCATATAAATTATGTTAGGAAAAAGCTCAGGAAATTTGTTTTTATCTTTCACAGCTTATCCAAAATTCTCAGTCTCCCTCTTTTGAAAACAATTTATTTTGCTTACATCCAGTCCATTTTGCAATATGGAATTTTGGCCTGGGGAGGGGGTTACAAAAGTTTGCTCTCTCCACTAGAAATTATCCAAAAAGCTATAATTAAATCCGCTTTATCAAAACCACGCCACTACCCAACTGAGCAACTGTTTGACGACTTCAAGGTTTTTAGTATCGCACAACTTTACGCAAGATCTTTACTGTGTTACATTTTTAAAAATAAGCAACATATCTTCACAGAATCCAGCCATAATTATCCTACTCGATCAGCCATTAATATTGGTATCCGGTTTCCAAAAATAAATAAATTTATAAATAAAACATCCTCTTATTATAATGCCTGTTTACTTTTCTCCAGGATTCCAGATTCTCTAAAAAACCCCCACCTATATAGCAAGAACCAATATAAACTACTAGTAAATAAATGGTTAGTAGAGATTGGCAGAGAACAGATAGATATGTATCTGTCAGCTTTATATCGGCACTGATATAAAGTGTTGTGGGTCGGTGTTGTGTGTGTGCGTGTGCGTGTGGGTGTGTGTATGTGTGTTGTATGCGTGTGTTTGTGTGAGTGTGTGTATGAGTGTGTGCGTGTGCTCTCTGTGAACGTAATGAAATTAAATTCATTATTTTTCTCCCATGGATGCATCCCTGTGGCTCCTTAGAGTCTATTTTAATATATATGTAATAATAGAATAAGATAGAGTGCAGTGAATGTATAAGTGCAAGAATGTACAAACTATATATATTTTTTAAAATTATATTAAACTACAAGAACTCAGACCCTACTCACAGGCTTTTGCTTATGTGGGGTCTTCCAGATTTAACTATTTACATTGTTGTATATTTTATATGTATGTCCTTTTATTCTGGAATAAAGTATTTGATTTGATTTAAATTCAGAATCGGCACGTTTTTCCCATAAGAATAACATGGTATCCATTTTCGGACATCCGGTTTTTGGACAGCTCAAAATGGCCCTTATGCATATCCAATCTACTGCCTGATATTATACAACATCAGTTTTATGAAAAATAAAACCATATGCACGAGACCTAGCCCCGGCGTACGCCAAGTCCCACTGTTATAAAAACGGCCAAATTTTGGTGAGATCGGTCATATTTAGGAAGTGTTAATGTCAAAAGATTCTTAGTTTCCGAGATATTTAAGATTTTATATTCTTAAATGTACTGTACAGCGTAACGCGTGCTACCGCCCATGACACCGCTGCAAGACTCACAGCATGCACTACCAGCATCAACACCTGCACCTAGTATGTATATTAATGTCCATCTATCTCAGTACATCACCAGCATTAATCCATGACTTACTTATAAATCCTTACCACTTAACACACAACTCTCCTTTTACTTTCTCCCCTTATACATAGTATATATGGAGAAAGTATTGTTTTCGTCAAAATTTTCGAATTTGAGTTGAGGGTGGATATATACGTTTTGGGGTCCCCTGAATCCAAAAAAGGGGGTTTTGAGGTGATGTCTGTCCGTCCGTGTGTGTGTGTGTGTGTGTGTGTGTTTGGATGTGTACAGTGCCACAGCCTACCCCGTTGGTCCGATTTAGATGAAATTTGGCATGTATATATATAGTAACCGTATCTCCAGGCTTTTTTCCATTTTTTTGAATTTTTGATTTTTAAGGGTAGTTCACCCCTAAAAACCCTTAAAAAACGTGAAAAATCCAATTTTCTCAAAAACGGCTCTAACGATTTTGATTAAAATTTGACAGTTTATAGTGTACAGAGTACTAAATAATTTGACACCACCCGCATATCTGTAAAAATGTTCAAAAGTTATGGGCTTTTAAATGTCAAAAAAATCTAATTTTTAAATTTTCAGCGAAAACAATAAAAGTAAAGTACAACTTGACTGGTACCATTAAAACCAGCTTAAAAAAACTAAACAAATTAGTATTTTGAATTATTTGTCTACGACTAACGGTTCCAGAGAAAAGTTAAATTTACTGTCCACGATAAACGCAGTACGTTGTCTGAGAGCGCCCAATGTTATTCTTATGGAGAATATAAAAAATCAATTTCTTCCTTACTTTCCAACCATTTTCCATGAAACTTGGTATGAAGCGTAAGGTCAAATCACCGAACAAAACCAGCTCAAAAAAGCTTGGTGTTACGGGGGGGGGGGTTTCCCCCCATACAATTTGAACAATTAATTTAACTTTGTCTCTCGTGTTTTTATTTTTAAAAATTGGATGATTGTTTTTGAAACAATAAATTATTAAATGATATTTAGATTAACTTTGTAGAACATGATAGTTTTATTACAGATTGACTTTTTTTAAATTACTTAAGGGAGAAAGTATGTGTCCACTGGTACCGTTTACAGTATTTACTTTCTCCCCTTATACGTAGTATATGGAGAAAGTATTGTTTTCGTCAAAATTTTCGAATTTGAGTTGAGGGTGGATATATCCGTTTTGGGGTCCCCTGAATCCAAAAAAGTGGGTTTGGAGGTGATGTCTGTCCGTCCGTGTGTCTGTCTGTGTGTGTGTGTGTGTGTGTGTGTGTGTCTGGGGATGTGTACAGTGCCACAGCCTACCCCGTTGGTCCGATTTAGATGAAATTTGGCATGTACGTATATATTCACGGTATCTCCAGGTGTTTTTTTCATTTTTTTGAATTTTTGATTTTTAAGGGTAGTTCACCCCTAAAAACCCTTAAACAACTTGAAAAATCCAATTTTCTCAAACACGGCTCTAACGATTTTGATTAAAATTTGATAGTTTATAGTGCACAGAGTACTAAATAATTTGACACCACCCACATGTCTGTAAAAATGACGGTTCAAAAGTTATGGGCTTTTAAATGTCAGAAAAATCAAATTTTTAAATTTTCAGCGAAAACAATAAACGTAAAGTATAATTTGACTGTCACCATTAAAACCTGCTTAAAAAACTAAACAAATTAGTATTTTGAATTATTTGTCTACGACTAACGGTTCCAGAGAAAAGTTATATTTAAGGTCCATGATAAACACAGTACGTTGTCTGAAAGCGTCCAACGTTATTCTTATGGAGAATATTAAAATATCAATTTCTTCCTTATTTTTTAACCGTTTTCCATGAAACATGGTATGAAGTGTAAGGTCAAATCACCCAACAGAACCAACTCAAAAAAGCTTGGTATTACCGGGGGGGGGGGGGTGTTTCCCCCCATACAGTTCGAACAATTAATTTAACTTTGCCTCTCTTGTTTTTATTTTCAGAAACGGGATGATTTTTGAAACAATAAATTATTAAATGGTATTTATTTACATGAACTTTGACGAACATGATGGTTTATTACAGATTGTCTTTCTTGAACTTACTTAAGGGAGAAAGTATGTGTCAGTTCACTGGTACCGTTTATTTGTTTAATCGTTTGCACCTGTACAATTGGGTGTCCCTACTAAACACATGTTTATATCTCCCACTTTAATTTTTTGTTTTCAGGCTTATTTTCATACACTTAACTCAGCCTCCTATATAGCCTTTGACAGTATTTGGTTTTATGCCTATTGTCCTTATACACTTTTCAATCAACTTTAGAAGCAGACGATTCTTGAAATAACCAATTATTCTGCAATTGCAGTTTTACTAGTAGAAAGGGAGTGATAGTGATCTTTCATGAGGTTTTGAAAAATTCCGGGTTGAACATTCTTAACACCAGCTAGACTCATGGAAAAAGTATCTACGTGCACATGCGACATGCACTCGAGGTCCTCACTTGTACTTGTATATGTTTTTCGGCTGTATATAAGTGTTGTATTGACCTAACTAAAACATACAACAATAAAGTGAATAAAATTGTTGATGTGTAGTCAGGTTCTTTATTCTTTGAGTCTTCTGTGCCCCAAACACGTTTTTTAAAGTGCTTAAGTATTAATTGATAGAAATATTTCGTTTAGCTATGAACTATAAAGTGACAAATTTTAATATTTTACCAATGTCACTATACAACATTTTACTGTCATTATTTATATTTAGTCATCTGAATTAATGCATTTAAAATCGTCTGGTTTGAAAAAAACTATAATGTCGAATTCAGCAGATTCTAGACCAAGTTTGAGTCAGTTGTTGAAAACACAAGGCAAGACATGTTTTATTGATGGTGTTTAATTTTAACTCCTTCATCCGACCTATAGTTGTTTGATACTTTCAATAAAAATATGAGTGCAACAGATCCTGGATCAAATTCACAACACATCAACTTGTTGAATGTATATTGGTTGTATTTGATTTTAACCTTTAATATTGTTTCTGGCATACCTTATAATGTTATGTAAGACAATCTTATACCTTTCTCAATGTATCTGTGGCTGTGTCTAACAACTGTCATACAGTTTGTTTATATTTTTAAATCATATGTTTTTTTATCTTTGTTGACTTTGTTTACGTTTTGAACTATTCATTCTTTTTTGTGGTTAATAAACCTTCTGATGTTCGCATTTAGTTATTATTATTAGTAATCATTACACCACACCACAAATTGGTGACCCCGACGTGATCCGAAGTCAATTTGTGAAAATGTCAAACACAGAAGAAAACGTCAGTGACCCAGATCTTCATCTCTCGAAAATAACAATCAAGATACCACCCTTTTGGCGTAAGAACGTTCGAGTTTGGCTGCGTCAGGTTGACGCCCAATTCATCACGAAAGGTATCAAACAGGAACAAACTAAGTATTATTACGTACTAGGTAACCTTGATACTGATGTAGCCGAATTAATTTCTGATTTTATTGAGAAACCTCTAAGCAAAACACCTTACCAAGATCGTTGTAACCGGCTAATCTTGGAGTTTGAAGAATCGGAGAGTAGAAAATTTTCAAAACTAATTGACAAACTGGAACTGGGCTCAAATAAACCTTCTAAACTCTCTTAGGGAAATGCGTACTCTGGCGGGTACACAAGTTCAAGACGACTTCTTAAAAAACTATTTTTGAAACGTCTTCCACTTCACGTTAGCTCGATATTAATATCGAGTTCCGACTCTCTAGACAAATTATCTATTATGGCTGACAAAATAATGGAGTATTCCCCCATCCATTCTCAGCAGGTTCACGTGTTAGGAGACAACGAACCAACTAGTGCACAACCTGATAGATTATCTCGTTTGGAGACGCAAATATCCGAGTCAATCAAAATTTGTCTTTGCGCTCCAAATCAAGATCTAGTTCTCAATCACGCCAGTTTCGAAAACATGATACAACCTCACAATCTGGTATCTGCTGGTACCATAAGAATTTTGGTAAGAATGCTCATAAATGTACAACACCATGCAACTACCGTTCTTCCCCATCTGGGAATCCGGTAAACTAGTCGGGCATTATCTCAACACGGCGGGAGATAGTGCTAATTTACAACCTCGCCGTCTTTTTGTTTATGATCGTCGGACCAATATCAAATTTTTGGTTGACTCCGGAGCTGACGTTTCTGTAATACCTCCACATGGCATACGAAAATCAAAACCATCCAGTAAATTACTTTTTGCTGCAAATGGATCAAGCATCGCCACATACGGTACAAAACCTTTACAAATAGACTTAGGGCTCCGCAGATCCTTTTGTTGGCCCTTTATCATTGCCGATGTTCAACAACCAATTATCGGAGCGGATTTCCTGTTTGAATTTAGTTTATTAATTGACATGAAAAATAGTAAGTTAATAGACGGAAAAACACTTCTTTTTCAACGCGGCTCAATGCCCCCAAATTCAGTATGCTCAGACATCTATCTTGTTGATCCAAATAACAAATATGTTCATATACTTCAAAAGTTTCCTGATTTACTGAAAGAAATGCCTGGTCACAAACCGCCAAACATTGATTTCTTCCATACAATCAGCACTAACGGACCCCCCGTGTTATGTCAAAGGCAAGACGCTTAGCCCCAGACAAACTTTCCCAAGCTAAGTTAGAGTTTCAAAAAATGATTGATTTAGGTATATGTAGACCTTCAAAAAGTCCGTGGTCTAGCCCACTGCACATGGTACCAAAGAAGGATGGCTCCTGGCGTCCATGCGGTGACTACCGTGGTCTCAATCACGTAACTATTCCAGATAGATACCCGATACCTAATATTCAAGATTTCAACTAACAGCTCGAAGGTAAGACAATATTTTCAAAAATAGATCTTGTCAAAGCCTATCACCATATTCCTGTTCATCCAGATGTTGTACACAAAACAGCTGTTATCACACCATTTGGTTTGTTCGAGTTTGTTCGAATGTCATTTGGATTGAAGAACGCAGGTCAAACTTTCCAACGTTTCATTCACCAAGTCTTACGTGACCTTCCATTCGCATACTCTTATCTAGATGACATCTTAATCGCCTCTAAATCCGAAAAGGAACATGAGAAACATATTCATTTACTTTTCGATTCCCTATCCCATCATGGTCTATGCATTAACGTTTCAAAATGCGAGTTTGCTGTCCCTGAAATCTCATTCCTCGGCTATCGCATCAATAAGAGTGGTATATTTCCACTTCCTGAACGAGTGAAAGCAATTATAGACTACCCTCTTCCTGAAACAGTCGATCAACTCAGACGCTTCCTAGGAATTGTGAACTTCTACAGAAGATCCCTACCTAACTCAGCCTCAACACAGAAAGCCTTATATGACCTTTGCCCAACTCCTAAAAAGAAGGATAAAAGCAAGTTGGACTGGAATGATACTGCCAAAAGTTCCTTTACCAAGTTGAAAACTGAATTGGCCAATGCCACTCTTCTGTTCCATCCTTCCAGCAATCTCCCACTAGTCCTCACAGTGGATGCTTCAAATTTTGCAATCGGTGCTTCTGCCCACTAGATGAGAGGGAATATCGCTGAACCTATAGGTTTCTTCTCAAAAGTTCTCTCCGTAACTCAACAAAACTATAGCACTTACGATCGTGAACTTTTGGCTGCATATGAAGCAGTTAAATATTTCAAACATTACCTTGAAGGTCGTCATTTTGTTATCTTAACAGACCACAAATCTCTCAGTTACGCATTTGAACAGCGTCCTGAGAAAGCAACTCCTCGGCAACTGAGACATCTCGATTACATTGGCCAATTCACAACTGATATCAGGTATATTCCTGGTAAACAAAATCAACCTGCAGATGCTTGTTCGAGGATCGCAGAAATTGTATTATCACCAACAATTTTACTCCAAGACATCGCCAGTGCTCAAGAAAAATGTAGAGAACTTCAAAATATCATGCAATCCGTTTCATCGTCATACGCATTCCATACTGTAAACCTGGACAATGGCCTGAAATTAGTATGTGATTCTTCGACAGGCAAACTACGACCTTTCATCCCTCTCATTTACCGAAGACCCCTATATGACTCCATCCATAATTTATCCCATCCTGGAATTGCAGCATCTGTAAAATTAGTTCAAGAGAGATTCTGCTGGCCTTCGCTGAAACGTGATGTTACATTGTGGGCCAAGACGTGTATACCTTGTCAACGATGTAAAATATGGCGTCATACCTCTAGTGAACTTGGTTCTTATCCTCCCGCTCAAAAAAGATTTTCTCATTTAAACATCGACATCGTTGGGTCTTTAACCCCTTCAAGAGGATACCGTTACCTTATGACTATCATTGACAGATTTTCTCGTTGGACTGAAGCAATCCCAATATCAAGCATAACCGCAGAAGAAATTGCCTCCACAATTCTTCATTCATGGATATCCCGCTTTGGCGTTCCTCGCTTCATCACGACCGATAGAGGCAGACAGTTCGACTGTCAACTATTCTCATCCTTGACATCCATGCTTGGCATTCATCATATAATGACCACAGCTTATCATCCTGCTGCAAATGGGGCTATCGAAAGGTGGCATCGTTCCTTAAAATCAGCTCTGAAAGCCCAACTTACTAATGACTGGGTACCGAAACTTCCATCTGTGTTACTTGGACTTCATTCTACAATCATCCCTGAAGTAGGAGTTTCACCTGCTCAACTCGTCTTTGGTGAATCAATCACTCTTCCTGCTGATTTCTTTGAAGACTCCAAGTTAGCAATCGACATACCTACACTTGTCACCCAACTTCAGGAGCATGTCAAAACTATTCGACCCGTCCCATTTCGACACCACAATAAGAAATCGATTTTTATACACCCTGATCTCATGACTTCATCTCATGTCTTCATCCGTCAAGATTCCATAAGAAAACCACTTCAACCAACCTATGAAGGGCCATTCAAAGTTGTATCAAGAGGTGACAAATTCTTCACTATATTTTTACCCAAAGGCGAAGATTCTGTTTCTATTGATCGGTTGAAACCAGCCTTTACATTACAAAACCATTGTCAAGCTAAACATGAGTCAGACTACCCATTAAATAATCTACCTAAAACGTTCACATCCCCAGTCACCCCAACCAACACCAAAATTAAACCAACCTACAAACAACAACGGTGTGAACAACCTGCGGACAGTTCTGGACAGCAACCTGTTCTTCTTGACACGCCCCCTGAGAGGAAGACCCGCTTTGGAAGAGCGTTAAGAATACCTAATAAATTTACCTCTTAACATCACGTTGTCACTGGGAGGGGAGTATGTGGCTGTGTCTAACAACTGTCATACAGTTTGTTTATATTTTTAAATCATATCTTTTTTATCTTTGTTGACTTTGTTTACGTTTTGAAATATTCATTCTTTTTTGTAGTTAATAAACCTTCTGATGTTCCGCATTTAGTTATTATTATTAGTAATCATTACACCACACCACATATCTAAAGGCATTGTTGAACAAGAGAGCAATTGAAATATACAAAGTGTCCAGTTTAGATGTATTAGGAAATGACTATCTTATGGTATTAAAATTTAGTTTGTATGCTAAACATGTCATAAATACACCTAAAAGAGTAACGACTTTGAACACAATGGACAGTCATCAGGTCCCAGGCTTATTAGAAGACTGAAATCAAACATAAATAATCCATCCTACAACTCAATTAGATCTCAATTACATTTAATTCACCGGGTTTTTTCGTTTCGTGTTTACTTGTACCCCTGTCTTCTCTGCTGAATTTTGTAAGTGAATTATAAGTGAACTGTAAATATGATATGTACTGTCTATGTGTATCTTCTCTAGTAATCATGTTGTACGTGAATTATAGGAGAACTGTAAAATATATTCACTGGTGTCTTTGTTTAATGTGTACCTGTACTGTGTGTCTTCACAAACCCAATGTTGAATGTGAGTTAAAGAAGAACTACCGTAAGATGCTGTACTATTCTACAAGACAAGTGGGGTGTAATTAAAAAGATTTTTACACATTATTAATTGATTGTACACTTACTGATTTCTTAAGCGGTGGTTAAAAATGTCCTACAATAGGGTTGATTCTGTCTCAATTACATTTAATTCACTGGTGTTTTTTGTTTCATGTTTATTTGTACCTCTGTCTTCTGTACTTGTATGTGAATTATAGGAGAACTGTTAAGTGCTCAATTCACTAGTGCTATTTGTTTTATACTTGCTTATACCATATGTCTTTTATAGAAACCATGTTGAGGAGAACTGTAAATACTATATCTACATTTCAATTAACTATTGTCTTTCATTTTATGTTTACATGTATCACATATCTTCTCTAGTAATCATGACATACCCAATGTTGTACATGAACTATAGGATAACTGTCAAGTACCATATTTACGTTCAGTTCACAGGTGTCATTAGTTTAATGTGTACCTGAATTACTATGTTTCAGGAGTTATATGTGAAATGTTTATAGGATAACGGTAAATACTATATCTACATTTTAATTAACTAGTGTCTTTCATTTGTTTACATGTACTACATATCTTCTCTAGTAATCATGACATACCCAAAGTTGTACATGAACTATAAGATAACTGTCAAGTACCATATTTACATTAAATTAACTGTTGTTATTTGTTTAATGCTTACCTATACTGCGTGTCTTCTCTAGTAACCGTATCGAATGTGAGTTAAAGAAGCTGTAAGATACTGTACTATTATACATGACAAATGGGGTGTAATTCGTCTAGTGTTAAGATGTGGACTCTCATCAAGTCCCTGGGTTATTAGAAGACTGAAATCAAACATAAATAATCCATCCTACAACTGTCTCAATTACATTTAATTCACTGGCGTTTTTGTTTCATGTTTACTTATACCCCTGTCTTCTCGACTGAATGTTGTAAGTGAATTATAAGAAAACTGTAAAAATACTATATTCACCGGTGTCATTAGTTTAATGTGTACCTTCTCCAGTAACCATGTCGAATGTGAGTTAAAGAAGCTGTAAGATGCTGTACTATTATACAAGACAAAAATGAATTCATATAAGACTTTTTACTAAAGAACGTATAATTGTTTAAACACACAGTACAGGTATAGCACATTACACTAATGAATTAAATGTAAATATAGTTTTTTTGCAGTTCCTCTTTAACTAACATACGACATGGTTACTAGAGAAGACACACAGTCTAGGTGAAGCACATTATACTGGTGAATTTAATGTAAATATGATACTTGACAGTTCTCATATAACCAGTAAACAGCACATAATTGACATCATCAAGTTGATATTCAAGTTAGTCGTTAAGTTGCTGTTATAGTCAGAAATGATTCAGATTGATCACATAAAAACTGTGAACTGTGTGGTATACCTTCCTTCACATTCAGAGTAAGTGTGTAGTTTCACTCGAAGATGTGAAACGTTTATGTCACGTTTCACACGAGCTTTACATCTTTACATGTTCATTTCACATATTTCTGTAAAATGGATTTGTGGAATTGTGTGATTTTAAATTAAAGTAGGAGATATATAACAGGTGCAGAAATAAAGAATACAGGACCTAGAGGTGGATTTTATAAGGAAGAATTATTATTTAGTAGAGAAACGAGAGTTGTATGGTTATGAATTAATGCTAGTGATGTAGTGAGATGGTCAGGTCATGCTAAGTGCAGGTGCGAATCTTGCGGTAGTGGCATGAGCCGGTACGCGACGAAGCGCGGTGCGGGAATCGCGGGACATGCCCCGGGCGAGCGCGACACTATGACATACGCGGTCCGGTGCACGCGACTTGGCGCCGGGGGCTTGGGATTTTAAATTCTAGAAGGTACGTAATGGGTTGAATTGTTTATTTACATGATGTTGTATAGTATCAGGTAATAGATTTGATATGAATAACGGTTTGGGGATTTTTTTTTCAAAAATTGTTCAATCTGCGCAAAAATAATCCCAAAAAGATTTTGAGCTTAAAACGGGTTTTTTTTATTAAAATGGGAAAAATGAGCTGGTTTTGGGCTTAAAATGATATATTTTAATAATTAAAAATGGTGAAAATGCTGATTCTGTTGGCTCTATGGTAGACTGCATCTACTATGGATCAATAACATAATTTTTATATACGTATAATGTCACACCAATAACAAATAAACTAAAAAAAACTGGTACTTAATTTAAAATTAACAAAAGAATTTAAACTATAATATAATAATAGTTATAAGCTATAAATATACCTATAATAAAACTATTAATATTAATTTTATTATAAGCTTAACATTAATTACTTAGATTAAAAACAAACTAAAAAGATATTAACTGACATAATTCATATGACACGGGCTTTTACAGTCAGTGCACACAATTTGTGACTAACCTCACCAGACGATTTGTTACAAACAGTGCAGTCAGCCATCTTGATTTTTGTTTTATATGTCGGAAAATAACAATAAATAGTATGTTTAATAATGAATAAGGATGTTGATGTAGATAATAAAGGCACAGGTACAGTTAAACTGAATTATTGGGTGTTTTGTCCTGAATCATTTCAAGTCGTTGGATATGATACTTATTTAATAACAAGCGTTTTAAAAATTACTTACGTTTTTCCGTGTTTATCTGTGTACGGTCTAAACTATGAGTCTTTCGTGGGTCGAAAGTTAAAAATTTGGACACCTCGGGTACGAAAACATATGATTTTACATATGTATTGAAATGTTTGGGCTGAAAATGAAATCCGTTAGATGGCGAATCGTCTGCGGTGACGTAGCCTAATTAATTATAACACGATAACATTTTATATTTATGTTAAAAGGTCACAGGACCAAAATTATTGGGTACTTTTTCTTTCTTTTCTTTCCGTTTCTTAGATATGAAATTCGCTCAATGACAAAAGTTTTAAAAATTATTTAAGTTAAATGCGTCGTGATGTCGAGCTACAATTAAAATATATTAATATATTTTAGCTATACAAAATGGATGGCGAATAGCGCTTATGAAATATCTTCTCGAGGTATAGAAACAACATAGGATTTGTATTTAATACATTTTTGGGATATTATAGTTTTAAAGAATCATAAAGCTCTAAAAATTATTTTAATTCGCAATAATATTTTTTTATTTATTAAACCAAGCTCAAAACAATATTTAATAGATCTTAAATATCTTGAACATGAAAACTACGGTTGCCATTTTTATGACATACTGTATTTTATGTATGTATTAACTATTATGATATTAACTAAATGTATTAACTATTATTAACTTATTTTAATTAACTAAAATATAAATTATATGCTATAAACTATTTATAATTATATCTTCAATATAAATAATGTGTCATGCGTTATGTTCACTAAACGACTGGACAGTGAGTGCCTTCAAAGCACGTAATACAGCACTCTACAAAGGCTTCTACAACCACTTCTAGAGCGGACGGTACTCAGCTCCTTACTCGGTTTTGTGAAACCTCGGCATAGTGAAATTTCGATATTTATAGGATTTTCAGCCTTACTCGGCGTAGTTAAAGCTCGGTTTTGTGAAACGCTCCCGTTAAAAGTAAGTTGAGTAAAGTAAAAATATCGATATTTTGGCTATATAATGGATCTTTAACCCATTAGTCATAGACCTAGCTCGTAAATAATCTAGCTCGTGTTCTATATAGACAGACGCTTTTTTCTTCAATGGTTAATTTTGAACCATTGAAATAAAAAGTTAATTTGTACATTAGAAACAAATGCATACACTATTATATAGTATAGTTTCTTTTTCCGCAATTTATAGGAAATGAAATTTATTGTTAAAAGAAAATTTTTCTTTTCTATAAACTTACAAAATCAAATTGGCCTGCAATATTTCCAAAAGTAGAGCTTTTGGAAACATATTAAATCAATTTACTTATTCTCCATAAAATAACGTGGTAAAAGAGTAGGCCTGAGTAAGTTTTCTGCCGCAAGGAACAAACGAATTAACATTTTTCAACATACAGTAATCATTCCTCGCTAGAAGAAACTGTATACCACTGTGGCTGTGCGTAACAACTGTCATGCAGTTTGTTTATATTTATAAATCATATGTTTTTATATTTCACACTACACCATGTTTTATCAGAATATTTCAAATAATAAACAATTTATCAATTTTTACTTTTTCTCCAGAAGATACGATATTTATCAGAGCTTCAAAATACAACGCACTGTGACTACCGGTTGCTATATTTAACCGATTGACATAGACTAAAATACAGATTGTAACGCAGACTAGCGAAGATTCAAAATACCCCCGTCGCAGCAGACCTGCGTACTCAGCGAATTTCCAAATCAATAATATAATAATAATAATAATAATAATATATGGCAAGTTTTATAAACATCTGTCCATAAACATGGGAATTATTTGATTATTCTCCATAAGATAAACATGGCAAAGAGTGTGCAGGTTTGCTGCTATGAGGAACACTGAAATTAGGCATTTCTACCATAAATAATTTTTATCTTAACATTTATACCAACTTTCATCAACATCTGTCCATAAATAAAGGAGTATGCCTATTCCCTTTATGATTATTATGGGAAAAGAGTATGCAGGTTTGCTGCCATGATAAACACATAAAATAAGATTTTTAAGCATAAATGGATAGATCTCAACCACATGAAGCTAAATATCACGTTTCATAAAAAAATATTGATTAATATGGGAAATATTAATTTTTCCCTATCCTCCATAAGATTAACATTGGAGCCCCACAATACAACATACTGTGTTTAGATTTTTTAATATCTCGGTAACCGTTGGAGATAGAGAAAAACTTTAAGGAACTTAATTGTGTAGTTTTTTAAGCTGATTCTAATGGTGAAATATAAAATTAGAAATTTTTAAAAACTACATGTGAAAAACGCAAAAAAACCCATTTTGGGGTACAACACCCCCCCAAACTACCCGTTCCCATTGACCGATATGTCTGGTTAACGAACTTGTCCGAGCATGTGTAGGAATACACGTCTCTACCAAATTTGGTCTCGATCGGACCATTTTTACGAGAGTTATCGTGCTAACAGACACATACATACATATATATATATATATATATATATATATATATATATATATATATAAATTTTAACGACTATTGTTTTTGGACTCTGGGCACCTAAAGAAGAAAAAATAACATGGTCCCGGGCTTAAGTCTCACCATGAGACCTACGGTAATAGCTTCTTCCCTATGGGAAATTCGCTAAAACTAGATTGTTTATTTTTTAAGCTGATTCCAATCTTGCCATAAAATTGTGGTTTTTTTAGTTAGTAAATTAAAATACCCCCGTCGCAGCAGACCTGCGTACTCGGCGAATTTCCAAATCAATAATATAATAATAATAATATACGACAAGTCAAGTGGTCAAAATCTGTTGATGAACATGAGAATTATTTGATTATTCTCCATAAGATTAACATGGGAAAGAGTGTGCAGGTTTGCTGCTGTGAGGAATGCTAAGAGTAGGCATTTATACCTTCAAAAACATTTATTTTTAACATTTATATATACCAACTTTCATCAACATCTGTCCATAAATAAATAAAGGAGTTTGCCTATTCTCCATATGATTAACATGGGAAAAGAGTATGCAGGTTTGCTGCCATGATAAACACATAAACTATGATTTTTAAGCATGAATGGATGAACCTCAACCACATAAAGCTAAATATAAATCTTTATCCAAAAATATTGGTTAATAAGTGAAATATTAGTTTTTCCTTATCCTCCATAAGATTAACATTGGAGCCTCAAAATACAACGTACTGTGTTTAGATTTTTTTATATCTCGGTAACCGTTGGAGATAGAGAAAAACTTTAAGGAGCTTAATTGTGTAGTTTTTTAAGCTGATTCCAATGGTGAAATATAAAATTAGAAATATTTAAAAATTATATGTGAAAAACGCAGAAAACCCCATTTTGGGGTACAAAACCCCCCCCAAAATACCCGTTCCCATTGACCGATATGTCTGGTTTACGAACTCGTCCAAGCATTTGTAGGAATACACGTCTCTACCAAATTTGGTCTCGATCGCACCATTTTTACGCGAGTTATCGTGCTAACAGACACATATATATATACATATATATATACATATATATATACATATATATATACATATATATATACATATATATATATATATATATAAAAATTTTAACGACTATTGTTTTTGGTCTCTGGGCACCTAAAGAAGAAAAAATAACATGGTCCCGGACTTAACTCTTGCCATGAGACCTACGGTAATAGCTACTTCCCTATGGGAAATTCGCTAAAAAGATAAAAATCCAAAAAAAACGCCAATTAGGGGTACAAACCCCTACCCTCACAAAACCCCCTTTCGGCTAGACTGATCCGCCTGGATTTCAAACGAAAAACAAATGTAGGCTATATGCCTCATTTCATTTCGATTAGTATGTATGCAGGTCTGCTGATTTTGTATTTTTATTTTTAAATGAAGAAATTTTATTTTGAAATAATAATAATTATAGCTTATTTAATTTTTTTACAATATGTATAAAAAGTTAGTTTAATACTAAACTGTACCATTGTGGTATACATTAACATTTTGATGGAGTAAAATGTGGTCTGTAACTATGAAATGTAGATAAATATCTTTTAATGTTTTGCGTATCAATTAATTAACTAGCTTGAGTTATGACGTCATCATTTCGCTGCATCTGGCCTTGAGGATGCTCTAAAAATAATAAAGACTGAAGACAGAGGAACTTATTATTTTTTATTGATTTATTGATGGTTGGGTGTTGTGTTTTACTACTGTATTTTGATCTTGAGATTTGTTAAATAAATTTGAAAATGTCTTCTTCTTACTAGTTTAAACCAAAAAACCCGTTTTTCTCACACATGCATTATTAGTTTACACTTGTAAACATATTAAATTACTCATTAAACTCTTGTTAAATCGTGTAAATGCTGATTAATGTCCTTTTCATAGGTAACATTTGAACGTGGCCGTGGTCCTGAGAGGCCATGTCTGGTTGGATAAGAGCCAATCTATTTAAGGCTGTGATTCAAACAGATCCAGATTGTCTCTAGCATCAATTAACTGGCTGGGTGGTGTAGTGGTTATAATACCCGCCTTCAAAACTGAAGGTCGCCGGATCGAATCCCGCAAGGGTCGAATCTGGACCCAGTCGCCATTTGTCATTGGGCTACTAATTAATGATGCTTCCTAACAACAGGTCGACGTTAGGTAGTAACAATACCGGGGTTTGGACCGTTCCCCATCAAAACGTTAAAAATGCCACTGGCGTAGAAATACACAAAATAAAAAATAAATTGATTATTAACAGTGTTCGTCTTCGTTAGATTTAGCTCTAAGTTATTAAAGTTAAGTTAGTAAAGGTAAAATGTTATATTTTCATTAATAACAATTTTTTTAAATGTATTAGGGAGATTGATCCTTCATCACGCCATTTTGTATTTTTACCAAAATCGTTATATCTCAAAACTATTTAGGCTACAGAAACCAAATGTTGCACACATCTTTATAGGCTAAAGAGCAATAATAATCAAAGTCATTTAGTTTTGCTTTTATATTTCCGGAATGGCGGCGGTCAAACATTTTTCAATTTAAATAGCAATAAAACAATTAGTTTTATAAAATGGTAACAAGATATATAACAGATCGTACGCGGCCAACGTTGTGCCTGCTGCTCCGCCGCCGCTTCACCATCACGGCCGCGAGGCCAGAAGGTAAACTAAACATTCTCACTTATATGTTCACTAGATATGACATTAAAATAAAAATGTTTGTTATTACTTGTAAAAACTTCATAAAGTTAATGGTTTTTGTTGTGTAAAATATGTTTAACCATTGCCATTTTGGAAATATAAATACCCCCGTCGCAGCAGACCTGCGTACTCAGCGAATTTCCAAATCAGTTAAATAATAATAATGATAAAATATGTCAAGTTTTATAAAAATCTGTCCATAAACATGAGAATTATTTGCCTATTATCCATAAGATTAACATGGGAAAGAGTGTGCAGGTTAGCTGCTGTGAGGAACACTGAAAGTAGTCATTTCTACCAAGAATAATTTTTATTTTAACATTTATACCAACTTTCATCAACATCTGTCCATAAATTAAGGAGTTTGCCTATTCCCTATATGATTATTATGGGAAAAGAGTATGCAGGTTTTCTGTCATGATAAACACATGAACTATGATTTTTAAGCATAAATGGATAGATCTCAACCACATGAAGCTAAATATCAAGTTTTACCCAAAAATATTGATTAATATGGGAAATATTAATTTTTCCCTATCGTCCACAAAATTAACAGTACCTGGTGACCGAGCTTTGCTCGGATAGAATAAGACATGTTTTTACAAGTTAATTAGAAAAATTAAAACAAATTTACTGCCCAATGAAAACATTTATGTGGTTGAAATAAAACCGATTTAATACACCATAATTAATATAGCACTGAAGAAAAAGTATCGCCCCTGGTGGGAATGGAACTCGCGGCCTATAGTTCTTGAGGCCGACACGCTACAACTCGGCTACGACGTTAGTCAATTGAGCGATGCCGTTTAATGTCTTTTAGCCAAAGCCGATCATTTACTGTCTAATTATCCATACCGTTATTATTAGCCTGTGATCAACTGATTTTGTTATAAACGGAATGAGGATTGAAAAGCAAAAGAGAAATTTAATTTACATAAATTAATTGGTTTGTTACAGTGGCTTCAAGCAATACAACGAATACGTTATCTATCAAAACACGGAAGATTTTGGAAATACTTTTTTCTGCCTTTATTTCGCAAGTTCCTTAAACCCTTAAGATTTTACAAATTGTTTAGTAACCTGATAATTTTGCATTTATTTAATTCATAAAATAAATATTAATGCATAACCTCTATATTGTTCCCCGCAGTCTTCAATCAAGAACTGTCAAACGGTTATAAACGGCTGTTTTGGTTTGTATTGTTGACATTTTATTCTCCATAAGCGTAATGTTAAATTTTTAGATTTTAAACTTAATATTACAAGAAAACACGAACTTTCCTGGACATTAGACCTATTTAGAACTTATTTTCTACTCGGAAATTAGTTATTTCCAAAATTTAAAGAAACTCCTCGGCGCAGTTTTCGAGATCCGTGTGCAAATATATATATATATATATATATATATATATATATATATATATATATATATATATATATACAAACCTTGCTCGTATTATAGTATTGGATTGGAGCCCCACAATACAACATACTGTATTTAGATTTTTTAATATCTCGGTAACTGTTGGAGACAGAGAAAAACTTTAAGGAACTTAATTGTGTAGTTTTCTAAGCTGATTCCAATGGTGAAATATAAAATTAAAAATTTTTAAAAACTACATGTGAAAAACGCAAAAAAACCCATTTTGGGGTACAAAACCCCACCAAACTACCTGTTCCTATTGACCGATATGTCTGGTTTACGAATTCGTCCGAGCATTTGTAGGAATATACGTCTCTACCAAATTTGGTCTTGATCGGACCATTTTTACGAGAGTTATCGTGCTAACAGACACACACACACACACACACACACACACACATATATATATATATATATATATATATATATATATATATATATATATACATATACCCCCGTCGCAGCAGATCTGCGTACTCAGCGAATTTCCAAATCAATAATATAATAATAATAATAAAATATGACAAGTTTTATAAAAATCTGTTCATAAACATGTAAATTATTTGCCAATTCTCCATAAGATTAACATGGGAAAGAGTGTGCAGGTTAGCTGCTGTGAGGAACACTGAAAGTAGTCATTTATACCATAAATAATTTTTATTTTACCCAATTATACCAAGTTTCATCAACATCTGTCCATAAATATAGGAGTTTGCCTATTCCCTACATAATTAATATGGGAAAAGAGTATGCAGGTTTGCTGCCATGATAAACACATAAAATATGATTTTTAAGCATAAATGGATAGATCTCAACCACATGAAGCTAAATATCACGTTTCATAAAAAAATATTGATTAATATGGGAAATATTAATTTTTCCCTATCCTCCATAAGATCAACATTGGAGCCCTACAATACAACGTACTGTGTTTAGATTTTTTAATATCTCGGTAACCGTTGGAGATAGAGAAAAACTTTAAGGAACTTAATTGTGTAGTTTTTTAAGCTGATTCCAATGGTGAAATATAAAATTATAAATGTTTAAAAATTACACGTGAAAAACGCAAAAAACCCCATTTTGGGGTACAAAACCCCCCCAAACTACCCGTTCCTATTGACCGATATGTCTGGTTTACGAACTCGTCCGAGCATTTGTAGGAATACACGTCTCTACCAAATTTGGTCTTGATCGGACCATTTTTACGAGAGTTATCGTGCTAACAGACACATATATATATACATATATATATATACATACATATATATATATATAAATTTTAACGACTATTATTTTTGGACTCTGGGCACCTAAAGACGAAAAATAACATGGTCCCGGGCTTAAGTCTTACCATGAGACCTACGGTAATAGCTTCTTCCCTATGGGAAATTCGCTAAAACAAATTAAATGATACTTTTTTTCTCTATATAGGATATTTTTCTCTTTAGCATTGGCGGGTTCCTAGTGGTTGTTCCATTTTGCTGTATTTGCAAGCGAATCTGTGTCCTGTGTGCGAATTCTTGTTCTTCGTGTGTTAACTGTGGAATAACTTCTTGATTAGCATTATACGTGTTGGTTTTCCTACATGATGAATTAAACTCACGTCTTCCAACACTACTTAATATATTTACTACTTATATTGTAATTATATTCAAACGATAAATATATACAAAAAGTGTTAAATTGGCGATCGATTTTTATCAGGTCCAAACGGAAATTGAATGAAACAAAATGGCGTCCGTGCTTAGCAATGTCGTCCTGTGGCGTCTGTAAGAAGTCATCTGAAGATGGAAATGCAGCAGTAATTAAGCGTAGTGCTTGTAGTCGTCTCTTCCACGCAGAATGCATTAAGAAGCAAGATGGCGAACTGTGAAAACGCGAGAAAGGAAGTGTAAGGAGTGTAGAACAAAAACTTCATCAAATGCAAGTTCAACTTCGACTTCAACAGCAATAACCAAGGATTTATCCTTTCAGTAATGGATAATTTTAAAAATGAAATAGCCGCTGAACTGAAAGATGTAAAAAGTGATACAGTAGAGTTAAAATCGTCCATGCAACATATATCAGACACAGTCGATGATGTGAAAACAGTTCGCTGAGTTTAAGAAAGGAAATGGGAAAATAAAATATCCCCGTCGCAGTAGACCTGCGTACTCACCGAATTCCAAATCAATAACATAATAATAAAAATAAATGACAAGTTTGATTGAAAGCTGTCACACGTAAGAATTATTTGCCTACTCTCCATAAGATTAAAATGGGAAAGAGTGTGCAGGTTTGCTGATGTAAGGAGCACTGAAAATAGACATTTATACCATAAATTTTTTTTATTTTTAGCAATTATACCAAGTTTCATCATCATCTGTCCATAAATAACGTGGTCCCGAGCTTAAGTCTTACCGTGAGACCTACGGTAATAGCTTCTTCCCTATGGGAAATTCGCTAAAAGCAGAAATGTTCACCTAAGTAGTAGAATTACAAACTTGTTTCAGGGAAAACTGACTGGGCTCAAATGACTCACCACCATTGATTTTTGGACTAAACATGCACTGAACTTTTGAAACTTTGACACTCGCCACTTCAAAACACTGCAAAGAACTGACTCGACAAAATTGACACCATAACACTGAAACTCTTGGGATAAGTTTGGAGGAATAAAATATATATATATATATATATATATATATATATATAAAATAAAAAATTTTTACAACAAGAGGTGTGTTTTTTAAATATTTTACAATTTCTAGTGAATCAATGTTTGGAATCTGAATTTAATTTATACGTGAAGGATGACTTTATGTTTAAAGGTACATTATAGTGAATGTGTAAATAATAAAAAACCCCGTTTTATGAGAAAAACAAGACTTGCAGAAGTAGAAGGAAGGATTTCTACCATGCAGTCAATAAACCAGAGGAATACCGATGACCCTCAAAAGTGAAAGTGGAAGCTAAAGGAATTTGAGATGTTATCCGCTTATCTTACCTTTCCTCATTATGGAATGACCTAGCCCAATTGAAGAGAAGGCTAGAAAGGACAATTAATTACTTGTTGTAGCAAAAAATATTATATGAGATAGCAAATTATTATTTATGAAAATATGTAGTTTTTTACGAGTAACTGTAATTTTTTATCATGGCTTATTTGGGTTTATTTTAAGTAAGTTAAATAAATTAAATTTCTTTAGTTAACAAAAAATTTGAAGTGGGGAAATTTGTAGCATATTATAGTTTTATAACTTTTTAAATGCAGGTAAAAGAAATTAAATTATTGTTTGTAGAATAGAGTGTTAAAGAGGAAAATGTTAATAAATTCATTTATTTTATTTTTAATAATGAGAGTGTTGTTTCCTGTAGATTTTTAAATAGTCAGACGATTGACCAATCAGGGACCAACTAGCTCCTTGTTCTGGTTTCATTTTAAAAATATTGTACAACATTACCAAAATTGTTTTTAATTTGATATTTTTTAAATATTGTCAAAATGTTTTAAACATATTTTTAAAATATTACATAAACAATATTGTGATACAATATTTTAGAAATATGTTTAAAATATTGTTTTCAATATTGCAAGCAAAACGTTGTAAAAAAATTTTTGATAACTTTTTAAAAATATTTTCAAAACATTATACAAACAATATTGTGAGGCAAATTTTGAAAATATTTTTAAAACATTGCTGACAAAACTTTGTGAAAATATTATTGATAACATACTAAAAATATTTTTAAAATATTACAAAAACAATATTGTGAGGCATCATTTTGAAAATATTTTTTTTAATATGTTTAAAATATTGCAGTCAACATTTTGTAAAAATATTTGTGAAAATATATATGCAGTTGTAAACAAATTGAAAAGGTTAATAATATTCGGTATCTTTGCGTTATCTTGAATGAAAATTTAAACTGGGGAACACATGTGACAAATCTGCATTCAAAAATTAAACTCTCCATCAGAACCTTTTACTTTTTGAAAAATATTTGTAGTTTATTCTTAATGCGAACTCTTTATTTTGCAGTTATTATATCTTATTAAGTTCACGTTTACAGTACGCCATCCATTGTTGGGGGGGATACTTATAAATGTCACATTGAAAAATTGAGAATCACACAGAATCATTTTATAAGATTAATTCTAAACGGTCAAAAGAGGGAAAGTTTCTTTTATTTTTTGAACTACAAATACTTCCAATTCAGCATTTGTACATATACAAGGTTTTACAACTTTTTTACGTTCGAAGCGGAAATACTACAACAAGTAATCTTCTGTACAATTCTAGAAATTACAACCTAGGAGTCCTCCGATTACCTAAAATATACACAGCTTTATTTAGACACTCTTATCAGTACAACGGTCCAAAATATTTCGGTGAAATACCGGAAAAAATCAGAAGTTGTTTGACCTTGAAATTATTCTCTGCAAAATTGAAGGACTGGCTTTTCAAAACACAAGATGTCAATGAAAAATGAAAGTGAAGTTCTTAGTTAGCAGGGAAAACATTTTATGTCTTTTTCAATTTTAACCGTACAGTAATTTATATTTCCTTTCACACAAACCAACTGTCTGTATAATAATAATGTATTTGGTTTACTGAATTTAAATTTAATTTTGTAAAGTAATTGTTGATTTCCTTAGTAGGCTTAATAAACAAGAAGTTTATAAGTTTTAACCTGTAAGTAAAATTGTTATTAATAAGACGCCACAGAGAGCGGCATGGATTTTTAATGTTATTCAAGAAGGACTAGACTCAGTTATACTATAGTATTAATTTATGTGTTTTTATTATTTGTCTAACGTTGTCACAACTACTGGAGACTGTGACAACGTAATTTCAATGTGATTTTAACAAATGATGTATTATGTTATGTTTATTGGGGAATAAAGTCATTATTTCATATACAAAATGGCGGCTAGCACCTAACCGAAGGATTTTTCAACATACAGGAAATTATTTTGTTTATTTTGATGAGTTTTATCAGCACTCGAAGTTTGTCTATGACTTTAATGAACACCCTGAATATATATCTCTATATATAAAATTGAATGTATGTATGTCTATCTGTATGTCTGTATGTATGTCCTTTATGCGTTGCCAAACTACTCCTCCGATCGCCATGACATTTTAGGAAGTTGCTCTACATGTGTCCAGGAAGGTTTTAGTGAAAAAATATTTTCGAAAACCCCATCAGTTTCCATTTTATGACGTTTTAAATTTCTAATGTTAACCTTATGGAGAGTAAGTTTGTTTACAAAATGTCTACAATGAAAACATTTGATTTCTTAGCTACATCTGATTGGTTTACTTTCCATTAGCAATATGCTTTACAATCCAATGCCATCTGAATCATTCATTAATGTTAAACTATGAAGTAAATGTGTACTGTAAGAAATGAACACCTTTATTCACCACGTTAATAGTTTCGGTTTTAGGGGATTATGTATTTATATTTTTATTTTCTGTCTGATTAAAGTCACGTGTTTATATGATAATTACAATGTTTATATTACTACGTTTATTATAATAATCAGCTGTTGTATATATTTCCTAAAAGCCGTATTGCAGTTAGGTTTTGTTTGGGTTTGGATTGGATTTGAAAATTGTGAATTAATCCACTCAGATTTATTTGTTTTATGGGAATGTTATTAATATGTTTTATAGTTTCAGTATTGTTATTCACTATGTAGCGACCCAAAATATATAACCTTTCACAATGAAGCCGTATTGCTATTCGACCTCAGAACAAAGCCAATCTTAAAGTTAGTTAACATGTGTTTACTGTGAGCCGTTACGAAGTTCGCCGGGTCAGCTAGTATACTATAAACTCGAAGGACCGATATTGGCCGATGATTGGAAATATCGCTTTTACAGTTTATTGTATACAGGAGTAATTCGAGCGATTTTTGATTGACGATCGTTTATTTACTTAAAATATTTAATTAATTGTTTAACGTCACCATAATATATAGGCCTAACCTCGTGGATTACCCTGTGTTTATCTCTATATATAAAATTAAATGTATGTATGTATGTATGTATTGTCCTTTATGCGTTGCCAAACTACTCGTCCGATCGCCATGACATTTTAGGAAGTTGCTCTACATGTGTCTGGGAAGGTTTTAATGAAAAATATTTTCGAAAACCCCATAAGTTTCCATTTTATGGCATTTTAAATTTCTAATGTTAACCTTATGGAGAGTAAGTTTGTTTACAAAATGTCTACAATGAAAACATTTGATTTCTTAGCTACAGCTGATTGGTTTACTTTCCATTAGCAATATGCTTTACAATCCAATGCCATCTGAATAATTCATTAATGTTAAACTATGAAGTAAATGTGTACTGTAAAAAATAAACAGCTTTAGACACCACGTTAATAGTTTACGGTTTTGGTGGATTATGTATTTATATTTTCATTTTCTGTCTGATTAAAATCACATGTTTATCTGATAATTAAAATGTTTATATTATTACGTTTATTATAATAATCAGATGTTGTATATCTTTCCTATAAAAGCCGTATTACAGTTAGATTTGGTTTGGGTTTGGATTCGATTTAAAAATTGTGAATTAATCCACTCAGATTTATTTGTTTTATAGGAATGTTATTAATATGTCTTATCGTTTCAGTATTGTTACTCTCTATGCCGCGACCCAGGATATATAACCTTTCACAATGAAGCCGTATTGCTATTCGATTTACGCCCTAGGCCCCTAGGAGTTCTACATTACGCCCCCTCCCGGCAGACGTTCGGGGAGGCTGGCATTTTCGGCATATTAAATGGCGCGCTTTACATTTCCGGCAAAACTAAAAAAGATCGTGTGGGAGATTACAAATATCTTGGTTATTATTTAGGTTATTAGTGATCTTACACATTCATTCGCAAGAAAATAATTTAAATCGATCAGTCAATAACAGCGAAATTCCAAAATGTGGGAGAAGAAAATACTTACAGATAGGGTTATGTTAAAAAATAAAACACACTACTTAATTAACACAAATAACACTGTATAATTAAGTAAGTACATTTATTAACACAAAACTATATTTACTAACGAAATTACTTTAAATTAAATTAATGTTAAATCATTATTTAAAAACTTTCGGTGCGAGCGGCGTTAGGGGCACCTGAAATACGCTAGGTCAGCGCTAGTGTCTTATTGTGCGCTTATTCGTTACGCATATGTGGTTGACTCGTGCAAGCTTACTGAGTGACTCGTTTAAGATAATAACTCTGTTTTTTGTATATTTTTAAACATTTTTAGATCTCCAAAATGACATATTTTGTATATTATTATTTTTGTATATTTGTGTATTTTGTGTTATTATCGGATCAAAAATATTGCCTTAAAAATCATTTCCTGTAGGTAACGATTTTTTCTTCTTATTTTAAAATTTCACATAGGTTACGTGAAAAAGGTCTGGTATTCATCCACATTCCCAAAATTTCAGCTCAAAAACATAAGCCGTATTGCCACACTCCTTGTACGAAAAACGCCAAATTTCCGAATTAATTACCCTGGAACTAAAAAGTTTTTCATTAAAAAATGAAAAAAATTATGACAAAGTATATTTATGACACAATTTATATAAATAAAATTAGAGTTTTGTCTGTACATTGCTCAGAATTATTCATTTTTTAGTTATTTTTTACTTTCCGTGCGTTAGAGAAGCCGAAACCGGTCTTATCTCAATTTTTGTCTGTTTGTCGGTTTGTCTGTGACGCTCCAGACGCCGTCTTATCTGAAAAAAACGGGAGAACTGATTACAACGAAACTTTCATGTATTCTCTACATCCCAGAGAAGATTTGTAAATGCTTGAAATCGCCCGCCGCCCCTTGAAAAGTAAATACTGTAACGAGCACTTAAAACCCCACTTTTACGCTATATTACTCGTATTTTGATTCAGTTTTCAATGAATAACCTACTGGTAATAACTAACTGTCTTTGTAGTTTAAAGTTTTAATATAAGTAAAAACAAACAGCTGTCAAATCAATATCCAATACTATAATACGAGCAAGGTTTTTATATATATATATATATATATATATATATATATATATATATATATATAAAGGGAGGGAGTTTTCTGTCGCAGATGGAAGCTCCAACGCCTGACATTGATTAGCCATGATATTTTAGCCATTCCAAGAGGTAATCCAGCAGCTACAGCGGTAAACGCTAATGCTGTGGTCGCTCAAATGAAGTCCTTTCACCCGTATGTAAGTTGCGCATACACGTCTGGACGGATGGGGGAAGGTGGGTTTAGTTTGGGTAAACACCGCTTAACGGTTGAGTCTCCACATAACCCTCGCAGGAGCGGGGGTACTCATAAAGGGTTACCACCTGCCCAAAAAAAAAAAAAAAAAAAGACATTGATTAGCAAGGGCAAGGAGCTATCACCAAGCACTCCCTCGGCATTTCGACCCTTGTGTATGTTGGACACAGCCGGAAAACTTCTTGAAAGACTGATAAAGCCCCGTCTGTTGTCTGCGGTCGATGCTAACGGTGGGCTGTCAGACAGGCAGCACGGATTCAGGAGAGGTGGTTCTACCATCGGAGCGATTCAAGAGGTTGTAGGTGCTGCCAGAAACGCTCAGCGAGGAAATCATTACTCCCGCTGTATCACGTTGCTCGTCACCTTAGACGTGAGAAACGCGTTCAACAGTGCAAGTTGGTCCGTCATTTTGAGTTCCTTGGAGGAAATGTTCCACGTTCCTGAATATCTGCTTCGGATCATCCGAAGCTATTAGAGGGACAGGGAATTAATCTTTGAGACGTCGGAGGGTCCTCGTCGGAAGACTATCACCGCTGGTGCCGCTCAGGGTTCCATCCTTAGTCCAGATCTTTGGAACATTGCATACAATGGTATCTTTGGACTGGACTTACCTGAAGAATGTTTTCTGGTGGGTTGTGCAGACGACATTGTGGCAGTTATTGTCGCTAGAAACGTCCAGCGCGCCCAGTGGAGACTTAATGAAACGATGAGATATGTCTCTTCTTGGATGGAGGATCACCACCTGAGCTTGGCAACCGAGAAAACGGAGATTGTCATGATGACAGGACGTCAGATTCCGACTTTGGTAAACTTTCGTGTCAACACGGAATATATTCGTTCTAAGCCAGCCGTGAAGTACCTGGGGGTTAGACTTGACACCAAGCTTTCCTTCAGAGAACAAATCAAGTATGTGTCAGAAAAGGCGGCAAGAATTACGACTGCGCTCAGTCGTCTTATGGCGAATGTTGGCGGCCCATCAGCGGAGAAGCGGAAACTCCTTCTGTCCGTCACAAACTCAATCCTTCTTTACGGAAGTGAGATTTGGGCGGACGCTCTCAAGAGGGAGTGCTACCGCAAACAGGTGGGAGCTGTGCAAAGAAGAGCCGCGTTGAGGATCTCCTCAGCTTACCGGACGGTGTCGGAGCCGGCTGCACTGGTGGTAGCTGGTGTTGTCCCGATCGACCTGTTGGCCCAGGAAAGGAGAAGTGTTTATATCACCAAGTCCGAACTTGGCGCCAGGGAAGCGACACGGGTGGCCAGGGAAGCCTCCATGCACCAGTGGCAAGAGAGGTGGCGAAATGAGTCTAGAGCGGCTTGGACGCGGAGACTCATTCCGGACCTGTCTCTGTGGGTTGATCGTGGGTTTGGGGAAGTAAATTTCCTCATCACGCAGTTCCTCACCGGACATGGGTTGTTCCGAGCCTATCTTCACAAGATGGCTAAAGTGGATAGTCCGGCTTGTATTTACGGAGACGGTGTCCACGATGACGCGTTTCACACGTTCTTCCAGTGTGACCGGTGGGCAGTTCTAAGGAGGCAGCTTCTGCTGGAGATCGGAGAATTTTCGCCGGAGACCGCAGTAAAAAAAATGGTGACATCTCTTGAGAACTGGACTCTCATCACGTCCTTCGTGGAGAAAGTTCTCAAGAGAAAGAAACTTGAAGATCCATAACATCCTGGATCTTCCCTCAGAAGGCTAAATTGGAGTTGAAGTGCATTGTGCTTTAAATACGAGGCTCCACTTTGAGGTTCATGCCTTAATAGGTTATTCTGAAGTGGTCAACAGCCTGAGGCGGGGGGTTTTAGTTGGGTGCAAGTCCCACACACCGGGGAGTGCACCGTTCTCCTCCCTGATGAAAAAAAAAAATATATATATATATATATATATATATATATTGCACACGTTGCACACACGGATCTCGAAAACGGCACTAAGGAATTTCTTTAAATTTTGGAAATAACTAATTTCCGAGAAGAAAATAAGTTCTAGATAGGTCTAATGTCCAGTAAAATTATTGTTTTCTTGTATTATTTAGTTTAAAATCTAAAAATTTAACATTATGCTTATGGAGAAGTACCTGGTGACCGAGCTTTGCTCGGATAAAATAAAATAAGACATGTTTTTACAAGTTAATTAGCAAAATTAAAACAAATTTACTGCTCAATGAAAACATTTATGTGGTTTAAATAAAACCGTTTTCATACCCCTTAATTAATATGGCATAAATACTGAACAAAAATATAGCCCTCGGGTGGGGATCGATCACGCGACCTTGCGTACGTGAGATCTGAGCGCTACGCGTCGGCCAAGTTCGTCTCGTCGTTTAAGAGTTTTTGGCCAACCTCAATTAATTGTTTTAGCTAATCTTATACTGAATTTAAATGTCCATACAGTTTGTTATTATTATCCTGTGATCTGCTTTTATTTCGCACAGTTATTTTACCCTTTAGTTTTTACAAATTGTTTTTACAATAATTTTTCTTTTATTACATACATAAAATAAATATTAATGCAAAACCTCTATTCACATATTGTTTGTCTCCATATTCAATCAACAACTGTAAAACGGTTATAAACAGCTGTTTTGATTTGTATTGTTTACATTTGATTCTCCATAAGCGTAATGTTAAATTTTTAGATTTTAATCTCAATATTACAAGAAAACAAGAATTTTCCTGGACATTAGACCTATCTAGAACTTATTTTCTACTCAGAAATTAGTTATTTCCAAAATTTAAAGAAAATCCTTAGTGCCGTTTTCGTGATCCGTGTGCAAATATATATATATATACAAACCTTGCTCGTATTATATTATTGGATAAAATGTAAACAATACAAACCACAAAAGCTGTTTATAACCGTTTTTTTTTTTTTTTTTTTATCAACCATTTTTATTTACAATCTATTCAAGTTAGTAGAACATTTAGTAAATCGAAATAACAAAATAAATCACATGGGTTAGTCCCTAGTCAGCACAAGGATTAACAAATTACAAAAGGAAATCAAAATTTAGAATCTATGAGGCAGGTCTAGCACAGAGCACCTTTTAAGTCTATACACAGCGTTGCTGTTGTCCAACAGGCTTAGCGCTAGGTGGTTTGGGTGAGCTGCTAACTTCTTTTGGTAGCGGTTGCTAAATTTAGTTATCTCTTGTTTCACTGATAAAATGTTTGTATCTCTATGTAGAATTTCATTATTTATGTACCAGGGTATAACCGTTTGACAGTTCTTGATTGAAGACGGCAAAGAACAATATGTGAATAGAGGTTTTTCATAAATATTTATTTTATGTATGTAATAAATGTAAAATTATCAGGTTACTAAACAATTTGTAAAAACTTAAGGGTAACATAACTGTGCGAAATAAAAGCAGGAAAGAGTATTTCCAAAATTTTCCGTGTTTTAATAGAAAACGTATTCGTTGTATTGCTTGAAGCCACTGTAACAAACCAAATAATTGGTGTAAATTAAATTTCTCTTTTGCTTTTCAATCCTCCGTTTCTAACAAAATCAGTTGATCACAGGCTAATAATAACTGTATGGATAATTAAACAGTAAATGATCTGCTAAAACAATTGAGGTAAGCTAAAAGACGTTAAACGGCATTACTCATTTGACGGACGGCGTAGCTGAGTGGTAGCGTGTCGGCCTCAAGAACTAAAGGTCACGAGTTCCATCCCCACCACTAGGCGCGATACTTGTTGTTCAGTGCTATATTAATTATGGTGTATTAAATCGGTTTTATTTAAACCACATAAATGTTTACAATGAGTAATACATGTGTTTTAATTTTTCTAATTAATTTTTATAATACATGTCTTTTTCTATACGAGCAAAGCTCGGTCACCAGGTACCGTACTTAGTTTATATTGGGCATTGATTTTAAACCTATTTCGAAATCATACTATATTACGTTATTTAACGCCATTTTAACGTATAACTAATTATAATAATGGTATAAATGTTCTAATCTATTTAACTCTAAAGTAATGCTAAATAATATAGCTGGGTATTGATTTATTTTCTTTGTGATTTGTTTAGGATTTTAGGTTTACATTTTGGTATGATGATATTTTTTCTTTAAACTGAATCCTACATCCCGTACAAATGCCGGGCTTACTGCTAGTCAACAAATAAAAGTTAAAATATGATTTTTTAAATACTCGATATTTTTGCTCGCACCACCTTAAAACATCGTTTAAAATTGTCCTCTTCCTGGCTTTGGCCCAGGCAAACAATTGGATGGTGTTGGTGAAATCCAACGTTTTGGTTACATAATTTTCAATATTGAGGAGAGAGGGAGAGTTGAACTTTGTTTGGGTCATGTTTGGCCTATGGTATTCCTTAATCCGTTTTAAGCAGGAAAATAACCTAAAAATACAATTAAATTGCATTTGTAAGTAGTTTAGCAACGCATAAAGGACATACATACATACATTCATTTTTACTAGCTTACCTGGCACACGAAATCGTGCGCTGTCAAGGAGACGATCTGTCCACCAATAATTTATGTTTAGAAACTAAGTTTAGATTTTCCCAACAGATTTTCATTTTGGTTGTGTTTTGGTTTTGTGCAAATAAAAACTGGTGTTTTATTGCCAGCTGTACGATGATGTCTTCATTAAACGAAAAAAGAAAGAACCATGTTTAACTGTCAGATTTGATTTGTTTATTTAACCACTTCCTTAAATAAACAGCTGATTTCTCGATCTTCGGTATTTACCTCCATAAGTTTATGGGGAAAATGACATGACTGGGCAAAAGGTGGCGGATGTGGTCCCACGGAGATGTTTCTGCAGAATCTTCGAGCCTATCCACAAAGGCTCTGACAGAATGTCACTTATGTTGTCCTTTGCTGCCATGGGTGGTTGGAATTGGCTGGGATTATACAATCTGTTGCGACTGGCTTTCTAAAGATTTTAAAAGTATGTTTTGATTGTTCATTGATTATTGTAATGTCCAGAAAGTTGATTGTGTTGGTTTATATTTGAAAAAAACATACAACTACACCCCAAGACTACATGAAAATCAGCTGATGATAAAGGTATCAAACATTTATTTACATTTAATAATAATTTTAATATATTAGGTTAAGTGAACTTATTAAAATGTCCTTATGGTACAAAACATGTCAGTTAAATAAATTTAAAAAACGGTTACTGTGTTTTTAAAATGTTTTTTACATTAATAGCAAATAATATATATATATATATATATATATATATGTATGTATGTACAGTATATGTGTGTGTGTGTTTGTGTGTCTGTGAACACGATAACTCTCGTAAAAATGGTCCGATCGAGACCAAATTTGGTAGAAACGTGTATTCCTACATTTGCTCAGACGAGTTCGTAATCTAGACATATCGGTCAATCGGTAGGGGTATATATATTATAAATATATATATATATATATATATATATATATATATATATATATATATATACACACACAAGGTATGCTATACATATGTTATGCACAAGGTTAACAATATAAACTTTAAAATTCCAGAAAATGGAAACTTATGGAGTTTTCACAAATTTTATTTCACTAAAACCTGCTGGGACAACAAATATATATAGAGCAAATATATATATAGAGCAAAATTATATTATATATAGAGCAAATTTCTAAAATTTCATGGTGATCAGGTAAATGGTTTGGCAACACATTAAGGGAAGTCAGTTGTGCCGTCTGTATACATTCATTTTGATATTATAAAGATTGGCAAAGAACAATACATTTTAAGACGTAATATCTTTAGAACTATGGTTTTATTAAATGTTTTAGATTTGGTAAAAGTTGAAGTCACTGAATTGCCAGTTAAGCAAGTCCCACAACTGACCACAGTCTGTAGACCTCCTGTTCAGAGCAGGGAGATGTACCATCGACCGTAAAAAATGTAGCTTGTCTCTTATCTGTCCCCAAAAAAATCCTTCTTATCTGGGCTCTATACTACATAGGAAAGTTGCAAAAAAATCTTAATAGCCGTATCGTGAATATATGCATGAATATATCTATGAAGTAGTCAACAGTTGTTCAGGCTAAATAAAATAATTTTGCAATATACATTGCAAATCATAAATTCATATAAGTTTAAATAACTAGTCTAAAATGTTTTCATGAATATTTATGAAAATCTAATAGCCACCAAATAGTTTTTCAGTTCTATTTTAACAATTTACACGGCTTTTATTAATTAAGCCAAACACAATTGTAACTATTAACACGTAACCAGTTTTAGACTGTGTCGTAACCCTACACCATTACACAAATTTAGCGCAAAAATCTTCCTTTTAAATCTGTCTACACACCTAGAGCTTACAAAGAATATCTATGACAGAATCAATGGTGTTTGGCTCATAATAGTATTGTATTGATGTGTTTAACAGTACAGATGTGGTCATTTAAAAATGTGCCCTTCAACGCTAAATAGCCTGTCCTCTTAGCCAGCCAACTGAAACAAGCCAACTGGATCATCTCTAGAATACCTGCAACGTGGACAACTTTGTAACAACAGAAGACTTTGATGCACAAGTCTTGAAATTAATAGTATTCAACTTATGAAACACGTCCTCAATTTTTTAGCTCTTGTTCGATCATTTAAGAATAAATTGCATCAGTGCGTCCACAGTGAATTTCCATATCTTAATTAATAATCCATCTTAGTCATTCAATTCTTATTTTAATATATTTTACCCAAGTGAGAAAATTACATAAGATTTCCACCTCTTTGTACTGCATTGAAATAAATATCTGTAGTTTCCATAAAGTATTCTCTTTTAAAAACGAGGTATCAGTCGATGGAACTTACATTTAAAAATTTTGAGCCGCTCCAAAAATACCCCATTTGAGAACAGGTGCAAAAGAGTGATACTGTACAAACATAGAGGTCGGTTTTCATTATTTTTTTTCTACTTTATATTATATTTTATATTATATTACATTACTTATTTTTATTATATTCTAGTGTTACCCATCCCGTCTTGCAGTGTTGTACTAAACTGACTTATTAGGTTTAGATTTGCTGGCAAATATAAAATATAGTATAATTATTATTACTTTTCTGAACTTGCAGCTGAATTTGTGGCCTATCCAGGTATTAGCCAAAATATTTGTCAAAAACGTTGAGTGTATTCATGTGGACATTAAAACATATATGAAAAATAGAGACAGACTAAATGATCTTACACCAGCTTTTTGGCCATTTTACAGACTGGTAAATACACACTCACATGCAAAACACACACAAAATCAAATATTCGATAATACACAATATCAACCATTTTTGTATTTCAAATAGCAAAAGGAAAATAAAAGATATAGATTATTATTATAATAAATATAATATATATGTTCATTGTTCATTTTATTTTTAATCATAATAGGCTACATAATTCCAAAAAATCTGTAAAAATAAAGTGGTGATTAAAAAAAACTTTTCATTTCGTACAGTATATATTTGCTTCATGGTTTAACATTAAGGAATAAGTAAAATGGCATTGGATAGTAAAGCTAACTACTAATTATTTACAGTACCTGGTGACCGAGCTTTGCTCGGATAGAATAAGACATGTTTTTACAAGTTAATTAGCAAAATTAAAACAAATTTACTGCTAAATGAAAACATTTATGTGGTTTAAATAAAACCGTTTTCATACCCCTCAATTAATATGGCATAATTACTGAACAGAAATTGTTTAGTAATTTGATCATTTTTCATTTATTACATACATAAAATAAATATTAATGCAAAACCTCTATTCACATATTGTTTGCCACCATCTTCAATCAACAACTGTAAAATGGTTATAAACAGCTGTTTTGATTTGTATTGTTTACATTTGATTCTTCATAATCGTAATGTTAAATTTTTAGATTTTAAACTTAATATTACAAGAAAACAAGAATTTTCCTGCGCATTAGACCTATCTAGAACTTATTTTCTACTCAGAAATTAGTTATTTCCAAAATTTAAAGAAAATCCTTAGTGCCGTTTTCGAGATCCATGTGCAAATATATATATATATATATATATATCAAACCTTGCTCGTATTATAGTATTGGATACTTGTATATATATATATATATATATATATATATATATATATATATGTATATGTATGTATGTATATATATATATATACATACAAACCTTGCTCGTATTATAGTATTGGATACTTGATTTTAATATTGATAATATTTCGATTTTGATATCAAAAAAATTTTGTGGCAAAGACATGTCAAATTATACCAACAAAAAATTTAAAAAATTAAATTTTATCAAAAAGCACCTATCAGTAAAATAGTACCACTTATACTAGACTGGGTGAATGTTTATATTTACTTCCTTGTGGGAAATAAGGTAATGTTTTCACTTTATCTAAACAGCTGTTCTTATTCTTTTATATTAACAATTCAATACATAGCTCTGGTGGTTTCTATGGAAACATATTACATATTTTCTTTGCAAATCACCAACCCCCCCCCCCCCAGAGCTAAGACATATCCATTTCAAAAATAAACTAATTATTAATTACAATGTTACAAAAATTAACAAACTGTGATTAAGCAATCCAGAGCAATATATATGTCTTAGCTCTGGGGTGGGTATTGGCCATTTGTAAGATGAAAAATATGTAACAGGTTTCCATAGACACTACCAGAATTTTTGTATTAAATTTCTAAATATAAAGAATAAGAACAAAGTCAAAATCAGATTTATTCCAAAAACAAACAAAATATATGACAAATTAAACTGTGCATATTTTTCAAATGTTGGATATTATAAACAAATTTAAAAAAGATCTTTATGTAGACATAATAAGAAAATAATAAACATAACTTAAAAAGTAGGAAATGGCCTACATGGACCTAGAATGGTCTGTGTGTATGCCCAAGTTGTTTTTATTAAAAATAGTGTATGTAAATTTTTTAAATTTAGATTTTGATAAAAGATGGAAAATGTGTATAAATTATGACATAAGCAGAGAAATTCCCGTAAGAAAACTATTCTTCCACAGTTAAATTTGTAGATAAAGAAAAAGCAAAAGATAGAGAATAACTTAATAAAATGGATATGATTCGAGTACAGTGATAATGCCAAAATACCAATATCTTTATCAGCCGGATGGAGGGCAAAGGACGGGGTCAGTCAGTCCAAGTCAAACGGTTGTCAGTTGTTGGAGGGTCTGCTGCAGTCAGTGGAGATAAGAGACTCGGCCTCCTCATCGCTGATTGTCAATAAACTTAAGCTTAATTTTGAAAATGTTATGTGATGGAAAATCAAATATCCTATTGTTACTGTAATGGGATAAATAATTTCGAAATATTATATGTGAAATGTAAAAACTATTTGTTTTTGAGAAGGATTTTTGTTGTTGGATAGCAACAATTCCAACGCTAGATGCATATCTTGTGTTGTGGTGATGTAAAATAAGGAAAAATAATGAACCATAACTTTTGAAAATGAAACTGAGAAGCTCCTTAACAAATAGTTTTTGAATTGAAAAAAGTTTTATCTCATGAAACAACAGATCGGAGGGGCACCTTCTAGATTTATTAAACTCCGCTTTCAAAATAGATTTTTGAACCACAGTTAATTCAGTAAGATGTGACCTATAAGCCCCTCCCCAAGCTATTATTCCATAAGACAAAAGAGACTGCACAAAAGCAAAATAAGTTATTCTAATTTCTTTGAAAGTCAAAATTTCACTTAACTGTTTGAATACAAAAATAAAATTTTGAATTTTATTCTTTAGATACATGATATGTTCTGTCCATTTCATTTGAGAGTCAAAAAGAATACTTAAAATAGGATGATACTTTTTCAATCGTCTCACAAGAACAGTCTTTATTGAAGTGATTTTTACAACCGTGCAAAGTCAAGTCACCCAGACCGTAGTCAGATAAAATGAGAGGATAGTGGCATGAACTTGGTTTTAGAAACATTGAAAGAAAGAATATTTTGATCAAACCACTTCTTCACCAACATCAGATCAGAATAAGACTTGGCCCTGGCACCCTCCCAAGACTTGCCCTTTAAAATGATTAAAGTGTCATCAGCAAAAAGAAATCAATTTTCCAAAAATCGGTAGTTTTGAAATGTTATTGATATAGATTAAAAATAAAACACAGCTGTTTATATGAACTGAAAACATTCCCTTTTGACATGCCCATGATCAAAACTATTTCCCGTAGGGAAAAACTGTAAATGCAAACATTTCAATTTGGCCAACATGTAAACTTTTGATTTTTAATCATAAAACTTAATTGCCAAAATCTGTAACTAGAAAAATTCTATTTACACATAGATTGGATGCCATTGAGTACCTACTATTTGATGCTTTCTTCTTTGGCTTGCTCAATGGTTAAAATAAAAACAGTTGCTGTTTATACCTTACGAGTTAAGACAACTATGTTGGAAACCAAAACAAAATTATTTTCCCATAGGAAACTTTTAAGAAGTATAGGATAGAGATTTATGGGAAAATCGTCACAAAAACTAGTAGACTTTCCTATTTTAGGCCTAAAGAACCAGAATGCCAAATTTCAGCCAGCCTCCTACGAGTAATTGGGAAGTGGAAGGATTGGTGATGGTAAGGGCTTAGACGTATATATATATATATATATATATATATATATATATATACAGGGTGTTCAGTAAAATCGGGGACAAACTTCGAAGGTTGATAGTACTCATCAAAATAAACGAAAAAATTCTTATAAACAAATGTCGAAAAATCCTTCGTTTAGCCGCTAGCTGCCATTTTGTATTTTATACAAAAAACTATATATATAAAGAACTATTTAAGGTACACAACCAAACTTTGCTCACATATTTATTGGCCAAAGAGAAAAATATTCTTAAAGTATCATTAAGTTTGCTTTTATATTTTCAAAATGGCGGCAGTTCAAAATATTTTAATTTAAATAACAAAAAACAATTATCTTTAAGAAATGTTTACAGGATATTTTTGAGGAAATTTTTTGTTTATTTTGATGAGTACTATCACCCCTCGAAGTTTAATAATAATAATATCTATATTTCAAAAATTACAGCACAATATACAATAATATATGTATGAAAAAATAATGAAATTTTCCCCACATGGGCTACTGCCTGTGTGTGGGGAAAGAGTCAAACAGTCTATAGACAACTTGGTAGTACAATGGAGGAAATAAAGAAACTAAAATAAAATAAAATAAACTGAACACAACATACATAAAACAAAATATATATTACGCTAAAGTATTATACCAGCGCATACTGGGGGAAAAATAATACAAATAATAATATAAAAACATCCAAGACCTGACTTCCAGCTCACACACATTCATGCACGCACGCGCACACACACCACCACACACCCACATACACACTGCATGCGTGCACACACACACACACACACACACGCGCACGCACACACGCACACACACACACACACACATGCGAGCGCCCACACGCACACACACGCACCAGCACGCACACAAACACTCGCACACTTGCACACAAACACTCACACACACGCGCGCCACACTCGCACGCACACGCAATAGCACGCACATCACACTCACACACTCACACTCGATACACACGCACCAGCACGTACATACACACTCACACACTACTCACCCACACCAACACACACTCACACTCGACACACACGATACTCATTCACATACCAACATTTACACATATACACACATTTATCCGCACGCACATATTCACACACACAGAAATCAAACCGTTTGGCCTAGCCTTATCTATATTGTGAATAAAAATAGTTTTGAATATCCCGACGACCAACAAGATGAAACCATTCATTGATGGATTTTTTGTAACGTTCGAGGCTGCAAGGGTGTGGATTTTTTAAATTTTCAGGAATTTTCGGAAATACCATACTAGCTATATAATGGGATGAAGTGGAAGTTATGGTTTTTACCAATCGAGGTGCATTAATACCAATTGTAGTTGACGCTCGTGTTGAATACTGGTGTGATATCGGGTTGAACAGATTATATTTGTTTTTGAAAATATATATGAGAAGATTCCTCATATACAGTTGAGGAATAATCAAGACCTGAAATTCTTCAAAAAGTTGTTCTGATGGACGATTTTTTTGTAAGGCTGCTTTAATTATCGCTTTTTGAACTAATTCGAGAGGAGATAAAATGGTTTGGAAACAACCACCCCAAGCCAGAATTCCGTACTGTAACGATTGTATATACGAGTAGTAAACCATTTTAAGTAAATGTGGAGGAAGAATTTTGTTAATCAATAAAAAAATAAAAATGAATTTCCTAAGTTTATTTCTCAAATAGGTTATGTGACTGACCCATTTGATTCGGTTGTCAAAAACAACATCCAAATACTTATACTCACTCACAATCTCCACAGATTCACACGTCGAGCAATCACGCCGGCCGCCACATGTATGCAATCGCAGGTTAACGTTGATCGGATCGTGGTTGGCTCTTATTGAGATAGGTAAACATTTGTTTTTAGAAATATTAACTGTGAGCCGACTTTGATCAAACCAACGCTTGGCAGCCAGTAGGCCGCGCTCCGCCGAGTCAAAAGCCTCCTCCCAACTGTCGCCCTCGAAAAGCAGGGCCATGTCGTCGGCATAAAGAAAGATTTGCCCACCCTCCAAAACAATCCTCCCCAGGTTTTTGACAAAGATTAGAAAAAGAAGGGGCCCAAGCGTGCTACCCTGTAAAACTCCAAAGTCAATTTTTTTTGGCAAGCTAGTCTGATCATACATCGAAACAATTTGATATCGATCGCTCAAGTAGCTTCGAAACCAGTTCAAAGCTGTATTTCTTACACCAATACACTCAAGCTTCTCTATCAACAGGGTTCGATCAACGGTATCAAATGCCTTGGCAAGATCTATAAATACTACAACAGATTTTTTGTTGCGTTCAATCGCGCCGTGAATATTTTTTGTTAGGAGAAATAGGCCGTCATTCAGATTTTTATCTCTCCTAAATCCAAATTGGTTATGGAATAATATATTATGATCGTACAAATGTTTTTCAAGTTGAAATCGTATACATTTTTCCAGTAATTTTGACAAAACGCTGGCTAATGTAATTGGTCTGAAATTTGTATAATCGTCTTTAGGTCCACCTTTGTAAATAGGTATCACTTTACCAAGTTTTAAGCTATTAGGGAAAAACCCATGATTTATACTTGAATTTATTATATGTAATAAAGGTGCTTTCAATCTATCAAAATTAGTTTTAATTAAGGAAGCCGGTATCCTATCAACACCCGGAGAGGACCCACCCTTCATGTCTGATACCATACGACACAGCACAGAGACTGGTTCCAGCCGGAAATCGGCGTCCACCCGGAATTCCTGGTCATCCACCACGACTCTAGATACATTGGGAACTGCACCGGCTAGTTTAGCACCAACACTAACATAATAATCGTTAAGTAAATTTGCTACGTACTTTATATCATCAGATTCTATGGTTTCCTTGTCCTTAAAGTAATGTTCAAAAGGAAATCTATCTTTCTTTCTAGCAGTGCCCATGGCTTCAGCAATATTTTTCCACATTTTACGTTTGTTATGTTGTGATTCATTGATTTTCCTTTGGTAGTAAAGTTGTTTTGCAGATCTGATTGTTTTAGTTAACGTATTACGGCATAATTTAAAACGATTCTTTAATGTTGTGTTAAAAGGTTGGTTTTTTAATTTTTTGCTCATTACGTCCCTGGTTCGAATTGATCTTACCAAACCAGCAGACATCCAGGGTTTCAATTGGGATACCTTAGGAGAGAATGTTTTTATTTTTGTAGACACGTCAATTATGTTTGTTAGGGTTTCAACAAAAGTATAACAACTAGATAAGGAAGCCAGCGGATTCCAAATCTAGAAAAGGAAATTTGTTGTTGGTTTTAAATTTATTTCCTAAACACAACTGGAACTGAGCAACGGTAAAGTAGTGATCAGTTAATCCACATTCAATTACAGCAGATTTTATTAGATTAGTATCTTTTATGTCAGTGAGAATATGATCAATACAGCTGGCTGATATGCCTGTAACTTTAGTCTGAGTGTTTATACAGCTGACAAAACCTGCACTGTATAAAACATCAAGATATCGCTGAGCTAGATAATCCGTAGATTGTGACAAAATACAAAAATTAATATCGCCGATCAACCAGTGAGTGACTCCCCTACACCGACCCTCCAGATAGGTCTCGAGATCGTCGATGAACATCCCAAGGTCCTCGGACGGACTCCTGTACACCGACAGCAGCGACAGCCGCTCACCGCCAAACCTGATGTCCGCTTTTATACATGTAGCGCCATGCAGACTCACCTCCTCCGCACTCACAGCTAGACATTTACTCACAAACACAATCACACCGTCATTCCTATTTTTGCTAATCCTATTTATAATCACATCATACCCTTCCATACACACATTCGCACTCCCCTCATCAAGCCAGGTCTCAGTTAATATAATAATATCAAATTTATACTTATAACTACCAAGGATAACCAACAATTCCTCAAAGTTTTTGTTGAAACTTCGGATGTTAACACTTAAAATTGTTTTGGAAATGTTTATGTCAACACCCTCCTTTTGGAAAAAATCAAACTCCTCTGACTCCCCGTATACGCAAGCAAAAAGGTTTGTCCCCAACTATCATGAACACTCTATATATAGGTTTAATATGTTTTGTTATTCGATTCAATTTATTTATTGCAAGCAATCAGTTTGTATACATAATGCAGTGCACATTTATAACTCTCTAGCTTAAAGCTAATTGAATGCTTAATATACATAAATTCCATGTTCCTAATCAAATTAATTTCCAAACTTTTTTATATTTTAAAACTATTATGAAGCTATGAAGGGGTATCTAAATTTTTTTGGCTAAGCCTATCTTAGTGACCACTCAACATTGATACTGAATTGTTTGTTTTTTGAACTGATTCAGAAGGTGAATATATTTGAATATATTTAAAATATAATATAATGAATATATTTAAAATATAATATAATGAATATATTTAAAATATATTCATCGTCATCATCGGTTGAGCAGCTCCAGTCTTGCACGTGTGCTGGAAAGCGTCGCCCTTCTGTGTCTGTTTAGCTCATCTTCCTCCACCTGACGCAGTGATTTTCCTTTCATTGTCAGGACAGCTCTCTTTTCCATATTAAATTTATAGAGAATAGGAAAACTCATTTATTATGGATGTTGATCAAACCTGTTATATATTGATTGATTTGGAAATTTTCTGAGTACGCAAGGTCTGCTGCGACAGGGATATTTTGAGGTCATACCTGCTTCAGGTTTAAATTATAGAAGTCCTATTACTTGTAACAATGCATGCTGTTCCCTATCCACTTCTTCATGACTCATGAGCAAGGCAAGGTATAGCACATCTTCATGTGCTATCATCCCCCTGATATGATATTTTATTTAATTGGCAGGACTTTGTTATGTGGATACCATCAGCTGGGACCAGATCGCCAGGTGGGATCCTCTCAAGAACTACATCTCCCAAAACAAGATGTCAGACAGCTGTCCAGGCTGTGACCCGAGTTGTCATGGAGGCCTATGTTGGAGTCTCAACCAGTGTCAGGTCAGGCAATTCTCAAGCTCTTGTTAGTTATTTTCTTTTCAAACATTGTTTTGAACAATTCATATTATAACTTAAGATAGGAACCCAATTTTTCAGAGCATTCTAACCTGAATTTGAGTGAGGAGTATGGGCTCTATAACCATTCAGCCATCCAGCCAGTTCAAATGACTATCATTAGGAACAATATAGAAATTTATAATCAACCATCTGAATAGATTGAGGGTGATTGAAAAATTGGGTTTGTCTTATAACTCAGATTGACAGACAGAGTTTCTCAACAGAAACGAAAACAACTTAAGCTTTATAACAGAAAAAAGTTCAAAATGGTCATACACGATAATTTAATTTAAATACTTCCATCATATTAAAAACTTGTTCTGTAACTCACAAGAGATTGGAAATAAGTGTTGTAAAGTACATATTTATTTAGTATCTTTAATCATTCAATAGTTTGAATAAATATTAAAAATGCTCCCGTCACAGTAGGTCTACTGCGTACTCAGCGAATTTCTAAATCAGTAATATAATAGTAATGATATATGACAAGTTTTATCAATATCTCTCAATAAATATGAGTTATTTGCCTATTCTCCATAAGATTAACATGGGAAAGAGTATGCAGGTTTGCTGCTGTGAGGAACATTGAAAGTAGGCATTTCTAGCATAAACAATTTTTATTTTTAACATTTATACCGTTTCGTAAACATCTGTCCATAAATAAAGGAGTTTGCCTATTCTCTATATGATTAACATGGGAAAAGAGTATGCAGACTTGCTGCCATGACAAACACATAAACTATGATTTTTAAGCATTTGAATCATAATATCTCAACCACATGAAGGTAAATCAAAGTTTAATCAAAAAATATTGATTGATAAGTGAAATATTAATTTTTTTTATCCTCTAAAAGATTAACATTGCATTAAACATTGATTAACATTAACATTAAAATGCAACGTACTGTGTTTAGATTTTTCAATATCTCGGTAACCGTTGGAGATAGAGAAAAACTTTAAGAAACTAGATTGTGTAGTTTTTAAGCTGATTCTAATGGTGAAAGATTAAAAATTTTGAGAAAAAAACTACCCCAAACTACCCGTTCCCATTGACCGATATGTCTGTTTTACGAACTCGTCCGAGCAAATGTAGGAATACACGTTTCTACCAAATTTGGTCTTGACAGGACCATTTTTACAAGAGTTATTGTGTTCACAGACTCATATATACAAACACACACACACATATATATATATATACCGTACATAAATTTTAACGACTATTGTTTTTGGTCTCTGGGCACCTAAAGACGAAAAATAACCTAAGACGGGTGAAAATCTTGCCATGAGACCTACGGTAATAGCTTGTTAGCTATGGGAAATTCGCTAAATTGGCTGCACATTTATCTGTAATGACAGAAATAATTTTCATACAGAAAGTCTATGTATCCATCAACCCCTATCCCTGACTTGTGAACATTTACCAGTAAAATGCGATCTCAACTTATAAATCACTAAAAAAATGTTTGTGTGTACATAGGTCGAGCAAATGTTTCAATTGGAATGTTCCTGTCTTGCAGATTCAGACCGGTATTGACTCCAGCTGCCACCCGCTGTGTATCGGAGCCTGCATGGGTCCGGGTCCCAAAGGCTGTTACGCCTGTCGCAAGTTCCTCACTGCAGAAAATGAGTGTGTGGAACGTTGCCCCCAAGCAACGTGAGTTTTCAAACAGTTTAAAATATTGAGTTAACCATGTTTACAACACACATGTTTGTGGTATATTATAAATACAAGTTTAACAAAAACTAATATATTCTTTCAGAATTATTGAATAATTAAATAGCTATATTCTCTTAATGGACTTTTATACTTATAAATTAGATCTTCCTTAAACTCAGTCTAAGGGATGTCAGTTGTAATCAGTTACCTTACCCTGGAATCTAGTAACACAGAATAAATATCTTGGTTTAGTACCGGTAATACCAAATTACTCATCTAAATTAATTAATTAATTATTAATTTATCTACCAAATTTATTGATATTGATATTATATTATTCAAAATTCAAAAAGTCACATTTATTTATTATTCAATAAATAAATTAAAGCTAGTTACTGCTACATTATTTGGTTCAAAATTAATTCCTTCATATCATGCTTTGGATTTATATACAGTATTAATGTTAAATGGGTTTCACAAAACCAAGTTTTCACTACGCCGAGTAAGGCTAAAAATCCTATACATATCGGAAATTCACTAAGCCGAGTTTTCACAAAACCGAGTAAGGGAATGAGTACCGTCCGCTCTAGAAGTGAGTTCGTACTAAAAGGTTGTTGGCCGCCCAGTCAATATAGCGCAGTATCATGCGGTTTGAAGGCATTCACTGCCTGAAATCTGTGTAAATGACATGATTTATCTAATAACTTAAGCTACTTTATACGGTTTAAATATATTATGCAGAGATGAAATTGTCCATGGATGAATGTTAAAAAAGAAAATTATAGGAAATATTAAACGAAAATTGTATGCTCCAAAGCAGAGAGAATTTGATTGTTTATTAGAACGATTTGTTCAAAGTTAAAGTCAAAATAAACTTTATTCATATTAATACATGATATATACAGTATCTGAATAGAGTCACATACAACTAAAAATCATATATTTTCAGGCTATATAACTTAACTATAAAAATATAAATAAGCGGTACAATTGAATTTTACAAATCATCATTATTATCTGCTGCTATATTTAAAACTATATTTAAACTCAGGCAATAAGGAGGCAGAAAACTACCCCTTACCAAATTGCCCAGAGTGAAGGACCTTACCTCTATGCAATCAAAGAGTAGATGATCCGCAGTTTCCTCCTGCAGATAACATTTCCGTTCGCCGTTGAAGACCCCCATGCGTAGTTGATGCTTCCTCAGATTACCGTGACCAGTGACGATACCTGTGACAAGTTTGGTATCCTTCCTGCTGCCAAGTTTCAGGAACCTCTTTGCAACCTGATGAGATGGAAAACAAAGATTAAGCTTACTTACTCTATGCAGGGAAAGTTCAGCCCATCTTTTCTTATGACAATCTCTAGCCCAGGAATTGATAGTCTGAAAAGCCGCAGCAGGGGAAACACCACAAAAGGGTTGAGGACCACAAAGGGGGGGGATGATGCAGCCCTATTGGCTAGCCCGTCTGCTACTTCGTTACCATCCACCCCAGAGTGCCCTGGAACCCAACAAAAGGTGACTTCATTGTGTCTGCCTTGAACTCAATCGAGTCCAAAGCTCTCAGAGCCCCTGACTGTCAGAGAAAATGTTGATAGAAAGGCCCTCATGACCCAGCATCAAAATGTCTCTGGCACATTCCATAATAGCGATGATCTCGGCATGGAAAACAGTGGGGAAAGTCCCCATGGAAATATCTGACCGTACGTTGTCCTGCACACCGAAGATGCCTGCTCCAGTGCCCTGACTGCTCTTGGACCCATCAGTGTACCACTCCCGATCACAGGGGAGGCTCTATCCTTCCATTCGTCCCGTTGCGGAAAAAGAACTTGGAAAGACCTGTCAAAATAGAAAGTTCTCGGAAGGTAATACCTAAAATGTCACTCCGAACTATCCCTGAAATTCTGGTGTGGCCACGTAATTCACCTGGCCTATTCCAGAGGCCCTATCTGCAGAGGTGATGTGCACCCATTCTGGCAGTCATCCTGATGTTTGTCTATGGGCAAAAGATCAAGCAAACAGTCAAGAGTGCTGCTGATCGCCCCTGTGATCAGGAGACATGCCAGCCGCTGAACACCTGCCAGCCTCTTTACAGCAACACCTGAGCCCATCTTGGTCTACCAAACCAAAGACGCTTACGTCATATTTGGTCTAACTACTGAAACATAGAGCCAATACATTAACCCCGGTTTCAGTCCCCATGCTGCGCCGACCATACGCCTGCATGCAAACAGAGACCACTTACCCCGGTCAATAACCCGTTGTAAGTGAGGTTCCCAGCAAAGTGTCCGCTCCAGAATGATCCCAAGATACTTCACCTGGTCTTTCAGGTTGATCAAACTCCTCTGTAGTTATAGCGGAACAACCCCGGTCAGCTTTTTCCTCTTGGTGAATGGTACAGCAACCACTTTAGAGGGATTCACAGAGAGACCAACTTCATTGCACCAACCATCCACGAGCCTTAGTGCAGAGTTCATGAGGTCAGTGAATGTACTATTAAACTTACCTATCACAAGGATGCAATATCGTTTGCGTATCCTTGAGCAAAGATACCACTGTCGTTAAGCCTTCTAATAAAGCTGTCTACCACCAGATTCTATAAAAGGGGCGAGAGAACGCCTCTCTGTGGACCCCTTCAACCCCTTGTTGACCTGGCTACTACTCTACTCCCTGTAGAGAAAGTTTCATATACCTCTTGCGTAACAGTGCCTCAATCCATTGGCAGATGACATCGATAAATCCTCTAGATCTAGCGGCGTTCAACATGGCATCCATGGCCGTGTTGTCAAAGGCTCCCTGAGTGTTCAGGAATGCTCCAAGTGCTTCTTTATGGTCAATGGCTCCTTCAATTCTGCACACCAACTGGTGCAGGGCCGACTCGCATGACCTATCCTGGATGTAGGCATGCTGTTTTGGGTTTAGAGGGGCAGACTTCAGCAAAGAGTCCCAGATATACATTACCACAAACTTCTCCAGAGTCTTCAACAGGAAAGAAGACAATGAAATGGGCCGAAAGGATTTTGGGTCTGTGTAACTATTCTTACCCGGTTTAGGGATAAATGTTATCCTGGAAGTCCTCCATGCAGCAGGAATATATCCCAGGGCCAACCTCACCCTGAAAATACCACACAGAACGGGGAGAATGATCTCTATGCCCTGCTGAAAAACCGGCCAGACTCCATCTGGACCCGGTGACTTGAAAGGACTCAGAGAGCCTATAGCCCACCTTATCCTTCTCTAGGTGATCCTGCTAGCGGCACCCCACCTGGTTGCACTGGCCCTCCATGACACAGACTCACCTAATTCACCAGTTTCTCCACCGATGATGCATGCAGGAAAGTGCACTTCAGCCATACGTTCCATCACCTCCTGTGGTCTGTAAAATTACTCACCATTAGGTCCTTCCATGGAACCTAGAGTCAAGGTTCTGTCCTTGGCCAAGTAGGGTGCTCATTGTGATGACTACAAATATGACAGAGGAAACATTACTGCTAGAATTACATATGCGGAGAATTACTCAATCTATGAATTACATAGATGGAGTATCTGAGGGTAAGGCTATGATATTTGCTTGGAATTCTTTAGCTATAAGAGAGATTCCAATGATGATATTTCAAGTCATTTATCGGAACTGAAAAACTTGTGGAATAACCTTAAGCTTGAACTCAGTAAAGGCTCTGCAAAAAAATGTAATTTACTTGAATTATTTCTAATTTGCAAAGTCTAAGACACTTTACCAGAAGAGTATTTCTCTTTCAAATCTAGTTGGACGTTAATGGATAAGTCTAAGAGGACCATTGACTCCTTAACTACTCAGCTGTGTGCATTTGAAAAGGCTTTAATCGGAAAAAATGTACAAAACTACGGTAAGGCTTTAGTAGTCAAATCTGGTAGGAAGATTCGTGAGTATAATGTGTCACAAGTTGAAAAGCAGGTGCAAAGTCAAATAAATAAAAGAGAGAGATAGTCTGGCATTACTGTAAGAAATCAGGGCAAAAAATAAGATAATGATATAAGAGGAAATCTGAAGGGAAACCAGCAAAACCATCTAATGAAAATATGTTCTCTAGTATTAGCAAATCCGATATGGGAGACATATGGGATTAACATGGGTCTTATGATGTTCAGTGAAGTTAATGTTTCTGAATCTTCTGATGATTGCTGATATGTAGATAATGGGGCGACCAATCATGTAACATCTACGGATGTTTTTTCAAGTTGTTTGAACCCTTTACAGACGATTCTGTCATGATAACTGCAAATGGAGACTCTATTTGCGCTTTAGGGAAAGGGACCATAGAAATGAAGCAGCAGTACAAGTAAAGTGGGTAAAATATGATCTTGATGTATGGTATGAATACCTAAAAGTAATAAAAACTTATCTTCAATGCTTGCTACTCAAGATTTACTCATCAAGAGTGTGTTCATTTCAAAACCTAAAACTTTTTTCTTGAAAATTGATGGTGAAACAAAACTTGTTGGTTCACATTCCATCAAAGGTGGTCTATAAAAACTAGATTTTAAGAGTTGTTGTACCTTCAAATCCTATTCATTTAAACGTAGTAACTTCAGATGAAAACTTGTAACAGATTTATCATGAACGTTTAGGACATCAAAATGAGCGTCATGTAAAGGCTGCAAATGAACAAGAGCTTGGAATAAAGCCGAAATTGGACAGTGAGCTATGTGATTCATGTACTTTTGGCAAAAATCACAGGTTAAAGTTTGGCACTTGAGAGCAACTAAACCTGGTTAACCTGAGCTTAAAACTGAGCTTATTCACACGGACGTATGTGGTCTGTTACAGTTCGATGTCAGTTTGTAGATATTTTGTAATCTTCAAAGATGACTTTTCACGATACAGACATGTGTATTTCATTAGATAGAAGTCGGAAGTTCCAAAGAAACTTCAGCAGTTTCTAGCTGAAGTTGATACTCAATCATTAATGAGCTTTTAAGACAGCGGAGTTGAGTTCAACAATGGTATGGTAAAACAGATTTTACAGAAACATGGAATTAAGCAGAGATTTACAATGCCTTACACGCCTATGCAAAAAAGCTGTTGTGAGCGAGAAAACTAAACCTTGGTAGAAGCAGCACAAACAATGATGCATGCTCAAGAGCTATTACCAGAAAAATTGTGGGTTGAGTTGGTAAATTCAGCTACCCACATTCTGAATCAAGCAGCAACATCCAGTGTTCAAGAGAAAACTCCTATAGAGCTGTGGACAGGAAAGAAGCCGAACTTGAAGAATCTTCAAAAAAGTAGGTTGTACCTACTAAAGAATATATGAATGAAGAAAATAGAAAGAATTATGATAATGTTGGTGAGCTAGAAGATCTGAGACCAAATGAAGAAGAAATTTAATTAGAGAAAGAAAGTTCTAGATATGAACTGAGGAAAATAAAACATATAAATCCTCCTAAGAGAATGTATGATTATGTCATGTTCGCTGCATCCAGTAAGACCGACATTCAAAAACCATAGATGTATTCTGAAGCAATACAATATCAAGAGAGAGGTAACTGGAAAACAGCTATGGATGAAGAGATGAAATCGCACAAGACCAATCACTCGTGGATGTTGGAAAAGCTTCCTGAAAAGCTCCTCGATGTTGGAACAAAAAAAACAAAAGGATTGGAGATTTCCTGACTAAACATGGCTTAATAAAACAACAACATAAACCGAGATTGAATATAATAAATTAAGCATTAGGACTTAAGTAAACAGAATTAAAATTGCAAATGAGGGGAAGTGTTGAGATACCATTTTTATATTTTTAAGTCTGTACTGTTAACATTTATTACATGTTTTTGTTTTGTCAGTTGCTAAATTATTATTATTATATTGTTTGTTAGAGTTTGACTAGAAAGGTTATTTACTCTTTAAATTGTTGTATTTTATTAATGAATCGACTTTAGTGGGTGGGTCCGTGATTATCTACATGAACTATAACATATAGATATAAATCATACATGAAACATATACAATGTACAATAAAGTATAAAGAATATATTCAGTTGAAACTTTGGTTTTTGCTAAATGACTACATTTCCTGCTAAATAAACTCTGTCCCAACATTTGTTAAATCTTCTGGGGGAAAATAATCTTTGAGTAAGTCTTACACCAATAGAAATATAAGTTAGTAAATGTAAATAGATATTCCTCATCCTCCTGAAAGACCCATGACTACCGAGTACTCTTTTCTACTTGAGAGCCAGAAAGATGTGTGTTTCGGAGAGCAAGATAGATCGATGTTCTGCTTGTGGCATTGGGTTAAGAATAGAATAGTGTGAACATGATTTTTCAGTGTGCAGTATTCATTTTACACATAACGTACAAAAAATTATGTTTCCCCTCAGAACAACTGTCATTTAAATTGAAAACGCTGCACATCATTCCCTGTTGGCAGATTTACCTCCCATTAGTCTTTGTTTCCATCTGAATTCAAAATCGTTCAAACAGTCTGCTGTCTGCCTCTTGAGGTATTATGTAAAATACAACCCATAGTTTTAAATGAGTGTACGGATGTGTTTAATTTATTAGAGAGATCAAATATAACCAGATCTCAGGAGCAGTTTGGCAAGCATCTACTTTATACCCTGTATGGTTCCTCGACTTTTGAGATTTAGAAATTCTGTCTGTCTCTGTTTAGTATTTAAGCATACTTTTAGCTTAATAATCATTTTTTAACATTGAGAGACATTTATCATGTATTTTTTAAAGAAGTAATTCAATATCAAATACCCTTTGTATGTACAGATTCAAAATAGAATAATCTGAAATTCAAATCAATTCAGATATTCTTAACAAATTGTTCACACATACAAAGGGCAAGTAGAAGGGTTGATGCTTCAATCTGATTGGCCATAAAATATGGCATGATTATTTCTGTCTTCAATTTGATATACCCCTGTATAGGCACTAATGTTCAGCTTACCGACGCTATCCCCCCTCCCAGCTCAAGTCAGTAGCCTTTGGACGCTCTCCGTGTGACATGCGACTAGGCCGTCACTCGTAATTTATTCCTTATAAACTTAACCTCTCTCACTTATCGGTTACATTGCGAATCCTTTCTCAAGTTATTTGTATCAAAGTAACGTCACAAATTAATTAACAGTGTTTTTAATTGCTCCCTACGTGCTTATAACTGTGTCGTCGCTAACAGCGTGCGTTCGTGACCCTTCACCCCCTTGTGGTCAGTGACACCTCCTGCTAATTACTATTTTTTATCCATTTTGCTAATTTCTCCACTAAGCTTTATCTCCTCAAGCACCAACACTATTCAAGCTGAGGACAGAAGAAAACTACTATCTTTGGGCGAATCTGTTTCCTAGTTGTAGGGATGTTCTCGTTTCTTTTTTTACTGAGCCTAATTTATTATTAATGTATATCAAAGTTTCCTAATTAATTTTTATACATGTTTATACTATTTACTGTAGGTTAGTTAAATCCATGTGTTGGTTTAATTTATTTTGAAAATGTTAATATTTTTGTAAGTGTTTGTCTTCTTTATTGTATTGCATTTTGGAGCATCTATTTAATTATGTTACATATTTTTCTGTATGTTGTATAAATCTCTTATAGATTAGATTAGATTAGATTAGAATTTTTGAAATGGCGACCATACCACAAGGTAGGTATTTTAAGCCAAGTATGAATGAGGATTGAATGTAAGATGATTGTGGCGCGATCTTGTAGTCTTGTTACTGACTAAGGCTGACATGTTCCTTAGACAGGACTGTTAATTAATAGCCCAACAGCCGATGGCAACTAAGGGACCTACAGTTTAACGTGGAATCCGAACCACGCCCTCTGAATTACGAATTGGTCTAATTATGAGCATAGTCTTTTGTGGATTAACGTAGTATTCAATAGTGCGGACGTTAATCCACACAAGAGAACACTACACCCACCGACCATCGCTCACAACTATCCACAATTCGTGACCTCCAAGTAGCTGGATTACAGGATGACGCCACCATCCCAGTCATATCATATATGTGGCTGGGACTATCTACGAAATGAGAGACATTAACACATTTCATTGGATTCTGCCTATTTTGCGATCTACTGCGAAATCGAAGACACCATTCAGTTACGGAAATTATAGGTGAAGAATTAAGAATGAAGGTCTTTTAAGTGTATGAAGAGGTCAATGTTATACCTAACAAAGGTTGACAGAGGAGATTTGATATTATAGCAGTAAATAAAACACAAAAGAAGTATTATTTATGTGAGATGTGGGCTTAAGATGTAAAATAAAGCAGGCTAGTTTGATGAGGAGAAACAAAACAAACGGTATACGTGGACTGACACATACTTTCTCCCTTAAGTCAATGAAATGACAATCTTTAATAAAACTATCTTTAATGTTCACCTATTAATAATTTATTGTTTCAAACCTAATCATCCAATTTCTGAAAGTAAGAACAAGATAAACATGAGTAACATATTTAAGTTCTACTATATTGTAAATCTCTTGTATAGATTAACGTCCGCACTATTGAATACTACGTTACTCCACAAAAAAACTTCCTCATAATTAAGTTAGACCAATTCGTAATTCAGAGGCTGTGGTTCGAATTCCACATTAAACTGTAGGTCCCTTAGTTGCCATCAGGTATTGGGCTATTATTTACAGTCCTGTCTAAGGAACTTGTCAGCCTTAGTCAGAAACAAGACTGCAAGATCGTGCCACAATCATCTTACACCAATCCTCATTCATACTTCGCTTAAAATACCTAACTTGTGGTTTGGTCGCCATTTCAATAATCTAATCTAATCTAACACCAATCCTCATTCATACTTCGCTTAAAATACCTAACTTGTGGTTTGGTCGCCATTTCAATAATCTAATCTAATCTAATTATTTTTGCCTTGTAAAGGTTAGAGTGTATCCATCCATCCCCAACCAAACCTTAAATGAACTTTTATCATGATTCCCTTCAAAATATTGTAACTCATTTTAGACTTTGGACAAAGATCAGCATATAATGGTGGACACCAAAGTATTTTTGGCATAGGTTCTGTTTTGTTCAAAACCAATTATGTACTATGGTAAGCATTCACACAACAGATGCACCTATACGATTCCTGCTTGTCCACTGTACTTGTACTGAACTTCTTTTATTTGCAAATGATTTGTGATTTATGTTTCAGATATGAGTATTTAAATCGCAGATGCATCATAGCAGACGAATGTTTGAAAACTTCCAGACACCAGAGGGTCCTGTTCAATGGGACCTGCACAGATCGCTGTCCACCTGAGTATCAGCTGGACAGTGCGGCCAAGAGCTGTGTGCCATGTCAAGGCAAGTGTAGCAAGACATGTCAAGGTGGCAATATCGACAACATAGCTGCTGCCCAGGAGCTGAGGGGTTGCACTCTAATAGAGGGCTCAATAGAAATAAACATTAGATCCGGTAAACCCAATATCATTGCTCAGGAACTAGAGGAGAATCTTGGAGATATAAAGGAAATCAAAGGATTCCTGAAAATCATTCGTTCCTCTCCTATCGTCAACCTTAATTTCTTCAAAAACCTAGAGATAATCCATGGTGATCATGAAGAGAACTATGCTATGCTTGTTCTTGAAAACCAAAATCTTCAGGAGTTGTGGGATTGGGAAACCAAGCCCTATTTAAAAATAATTAAGAATAGACTTTTTTTCCATTACAATCCAAAGTTATGTATACACCACATTTTAAAACTTATAGAAATTGTGCATCAAAAAAATGTGACAGATATTGAAGTTTCTAAAGAGTCAAACGGATACAAATTCCCTTGTGATGCTTCATCAATATACCTTTCCGTAACATACAAAACGGCACACACTATTCAGATATTAATACCTTCAGTGGATTTCCACCCAGAACATTCATTCCTACGTTATGTTGTGTATTATATAAAAGATCCAAATATAAATATATCAAAGTTTGATGATCTCGACCAGTGTTCAGATTATGGTTGGATGTCTAAGGATATTTCGATTGACTCCATTTACAAAAGAAACCCATTATTTGTAAACTTAACAAATCTAGAACCTTATACTCAATATTCCTTCTATGTAACAGTATACACAGTAGATCGAATTGTGGGAACAAGTGACATTCAAACTGAGACCACCATGGCCTCAACACCAACAGAATTACTTTCAGTTAATGTTAATGCTATTTCGAGTTCTCAAATAATGGTGGAATGGAATCCTCCTAAGAACATGAATGGTAAACTCAAAGAGTTTATCATTACCTGGTCTCCACTGGTAAGTGATCATTCACTTTTAAAGAATCGTGACTATTGTAAAAACCCCTTATCTTATGAAACTGAAAACATGAATTCAAAGTATGAAATTGCTAGGGTCACAAAAAACAGAACTGTTTGTTGTATGAAAGAAATGTTAGAATCCCCAAAACATGGATATGAAAAACTGTGCTCCAATATACATTACAACATGATTCCTTCTGGTGCTATGGACTTAGAACCTGGACTCTCTTGTGAATCTCATTTCAATAGCTATATTCAGAATTTTAAGCTTAATGAGGATTTCAACAACAAAGGAGGAGTGAGTAAATCAATATCCTCAAAACTCAGGGAGGTATCTGAAATTTTATATCATAACGATAGATTGAACACAAACAATGAAGGATCAGAATTAGCTAAAGATGAGAACGTCATTAATAGAGTGTATTTACCAGCTGATTCGAAAAATTTTACAATAAAAGGTGTTAGGCACTTTCATGATTATATTGTCACAATTGAGGCTTGCCGAGAAGGAGACACACTTTCAGACAGCATGTATGACACAACCAGATGTAGTAAACGAGATATAATCGTTGTTCGAACTCAGCCGGACAAAAACGCAGATACTATATCTAATGCCATTGACTATGAAGTAATAAACCAAACACTCTATGTTACTTGGAAGCCACCATCAGAACCAAATGGAATGGTTGTTGCTTACGAGTTAGAATACAGGGAAAAAGATGTTACAAATTCAAAATCTGTTATATATTGTATATCATACAAAGAATTTGAAGTTAATGAGCACAGCTACTGGATTATAGGTCTGTCACCAGGAAAGTATGAATTCAGAGTACGAACTATATCTCTTGCAGGAAAAGGTCCATTTGCGGTATTTAGAAGCTTTATAATCATCAAACCATTCAAAATTCCTGACTATACTTTAGTTTTAGTTCTGATTATCTTTTTACTGATTGTCACAGTTATTTTAACTTATGCACTGAAGTTCCTTAAGAATAAAAAACCTAATTTGGAGGATATACTTATAGCTACAGTGAATCCACAATATTCATGTATTTTGGACCAGTGGGAAGTGTCAAAAGAGGATGTTATTTTTGTTAGGGAAATCGGATCTGGAACTTTTGGAAAGGTGTATGAAGGCATTTTACAGCCAAATAATAAACCTTGTGCAGTAAAAACTGTCAATGAAAACACATTTGCATATGATAAAAAGGTATTTCTTAATGAAGCTTCAATAATGAAATCAGTTTCTGGCACATATCATATAGTCCAGCTTCTAGGTGTAGTCTCACAAGAGAAACCACCACTTGTTATCATGGAACTAATGGACGGTGGGGATTTACGATCATTTCTAATATCATCCAGAGGGTCTAATTTCCCTGATGAAATAGTTAAATTCAAAATGGCTGCCCAGATTGCAGATGGAATGTGTTTCATGGAAGCAAAAAAATTTGTACATCGGGATTTAGCTGCTAGGAACTGTCTAGTAAGTAAAGTTTCAGATGACCAAATCGTAGTCAAGATTGGGGATTTTGGAATGACTCGAGATATATATGAAACTGATTATTACCGTAAAGGCGATAAGGGACTCTTACCCATTAGATGGATGGCGCCAGAAAGTCTCAAGGATGGTTTGTTCACAAGTTATTCAGACATATGGAGCTACGGCGTCGTCTTGTGGGAGATCACTACTTTAGGTGAACAACCCTATCAGGGATCGAGTAATGAGACTGTACTGAAGGAGGTGATGAAAGGCAGGTTGAGGTTGCAAATTCCCTCTGACTGCTCTCCTCCTTTGAGAACCATCATGGAGGCATGCTGGAGAACTAGACCTCCTGAAAGAGTCAGTTTCATGAAAGCTGTCAGCACCTTTGAATGTTTTGTGGATCAAGAATTCAAGAAAGTTTCATATTATCACAGCGAAGAAGCTATAAATTTAAGGAAGGCTCTTTCAGACTACATGGAAATGTGGTCCGTTGAAGATCCGTTACTTCAAGAGGAAAATCTACTCATGATAAATGGTGAATTAATGATGGACATATCAAGGCTATTTCAAAAGCCAAATCATAGGTTTTCAATAAAAATGAATTCCATACAAGAAAATCCTGACTCCTCTGAAGAGGTTTAATGTGATTTAGTAATCCCATAAGTATGTTTTCCAAATTATAGTCTATAATGGTATAAGAAATTTTAGTGTAAGCTGAATAAAATTCATTTTAAGCATCATTATTGTTATATCATTATTTTTAGCAAATTTCCCATAGGGAAGAAGCTATTACCGTAGGTCTCATGGCAAGACTTAAGCCCGGGACCATGTTATTTTTTCTTCTTTAGGTGCGCGGAGAACAAAAACAATAGTCGTTAAATTTTTACATATGCAGTAGAACCTCGATTAACCGTCACCCTCGGAACCGAGACCATGACGGATAACCGAATAGACGGATAACAGAAATAATAATAGCACCGATACAACTTAGCACCTAGACAGTGTTTGGCGTGGCAACATCGCAATTCACTGCCTCGCATGATATATCGGCGCCATTTTACGCCCTAATTAATTTTCATGATTGCTACACATTACTTAATGTAAATTTATTTTAAATGAGAAAAACAAAACTAGGCCAGTTCAAGTGGAAAATACTTTATTAAGAAATCAATGAAATATCAATATTATTATATTACGTTGGAATTAAAATAATGCGTCATTTTCTTTTGTTTTTTTCCCCGTCAAGCTTTTCAGGCGTTCATGTTTCTAATTTTTCTGAGAAGTACCAGCGTTTAGTAATTTATTGTTTATTTTCGACTCCCAAAACAACACGTTCCTGTTTCTCAGCCATAACGGAAGAACATTACATATAAACAGCAATGTCAAAAATGAACGTTAAAGCACGTAAAATACTATAGTAGGCATTGCACTCGAAATCTGTAATAACTTCAGTTCACTGTAACTAAAATAAAACAGTAGCAGGGGAATGCAAAAGACAGTGTAAAGGATTAACCAGCTGGGCCACTACCCGTGCCGCCAATGATTCACGCAAATTGTAGGTGTGCAATACAGTCGTCACTACTCATCATAGAGCCTCAACAGACAACTTACGGTTCGGCGCTGATGCGGAAACATGTATTTTTTGCGCTAGCGGGGTGGCGGTTAATAGAGACTGACGGTTAATCGAGGTTATACTGTATGTATATACGGTATATATATATATATATATATATGTGTGTGTGTGTGTGTGAGCACGATACTCTCGTAAAAATGGTCCGATCGAGACCAAATTTGGTAGATACCAGATTTTCTCAGACGAGTTCGTAAGCCAGACATATCAGCCAATGTTTGGGGGGGTTTTGTACCCCCAAAATGGGGTTTTTGCGTTTTCTCACGTAATTTCAAAAACTTCAAATTTTATCTTTCACCATTAGAATCAGCTTAAAAAACCATACAATTTTGTTCCTTAAAGTTTTTCTCTATCTCCAAGGGTTACCGAGATATTAAAAAACACAGTACGTTGTATTTTGGGGCTCCAATGTTAATCTTATGGAGGATGGGGAAAAATTAATATTTCCCAGATATTAATCAAAATTTTTGGATTAAACTTGGTATTTACCTTCATGAGGTAGAGATCTAACCATTTATGCTTAAAACCCATAGTTTATGTGTTTATCATGGCAACAAACCTGCATACTCTTTTCCCATGTGAATCATATAGGGAATAGGCAAACTCCTTTATTTATGGACAGATGTTGATGAAAGTTGGTATAAATGTTAAAAATAAAAATTATTTATGGTAGAAATGACTACTTTTGGTGTTCCTCACAGCAGCTAACCTGCACACTCTTTCCCATGTTAATCTTATGGAGAATAGGCAAATAATTCTCATGTTTATGGACAGATTTTTATAAAACTTGTCATATATTATTGATTTGGAAATTCGCTAAGTACGCAGGTCTGCTGCGACGGGGGTATTATTTTATATAATTATATTTAGTTCTCACTCTATTAGATATTTAATTTTTGTATTCCATCATATATCTTTCTATTCTTTAATGTAATGGGTGGTTCACGTTCCGTGAATTTTTATTAGAGGTTTTTAGTTTTTCTCAGATAAGTCTGATTTACTTAAGCTTTGTAATCTATACCATGTGTCTAAAAAGTCCCACCCCCCTATTGATTTTTTTTATTAATTGGATTAAAAATTGTATTCTTTGGGGATGTTTATTTGATCAAAAAAGTAGTTTTTGATGTATTCAAATTTTCACCCCAAAAAAGGGTAGTTTAGGGGTAAGTTGAAATTTTTAAATAGCAACCCCCAGCTTGTTGCATATCACTTAAAGGTCTTGACAAAAGAAAATGAATGACGCAAATTGGAGGTCTTTACGTTGATTTTATGAAAAGTTATGCTAGTTTAAAGTTTTAAATTTTTTTAAATCTTATTAATTTATAAATTTGGTTATTAATGCAGAATGGGGGTTGATCAGAAGGAAAAAAGGTGGAAAACATCACTATTAAATTTAGGTTAAGTGTTCTTGGCAGAAGTAAAGTCTGGACTCAAATGCCTGTCTCACATTTGCCAACTTTTCTGGTGTGACTAACTGGCACACTCATTCAATCCACACTTTTAATTCATCAAGGTAAGCGGATTTAGTGTCATATACCTTGCTTTTAATGAAGCCCCAGAAGAAAAAATCGAGAGGTGTGATGTCAGGTGATCGAGCGCCACTCTAGAAAACCTTACCTACTAATCCACCTTTCGGAAAATCCTCATCTAAGAAGTGTCTAACTCTTACATCGTAATGAGGAGTGGTACCATCCTGATGAAAAAAGAATGAAAATCACCTAGGGCAATATTGTTTATGGCTGCCACAATATCATTACGTAACCAATATTGTTTATGGCTGGCATAATATCATTACGCACTGATACCATAGAACAACTAGGAGAGTCTCTAAATTTAAATATTGTCTGCATAGCTGAACACTGGTTAAATTCAGATGAAACAGAAATGTTAAAAATCAGTGATTTTAGTCTCATTAGTAGTTTTTGTATATCTAGCAAGAATAGGGGTGGTTGTGCTATATTTTCTTAAATGAATGAAAAGGTGAAAACATTAGAATATGTAAATAATTATCTATAGAGAGTGTTTGCAAAATATCTTCAGCCTATTTCATAGCCCACAAAATAATATGTATTTGTATTTATGGACCAAACAACAAAAATTTACAACAGTTTTTAGATATTTTATTTGAGATTTTAATCTACGTTTCAAACCTCAAAGCTGACATTATTTTATGTGCAGATTTCAATACAGATTTTCTTGATAGTAACTGTAACCAACAAAAGAAAATCAGGAATGTTTTATGTGCTTTTAATCTTAGTTTATCTATTATGGAAATCACAAGGCCAAATATATGAAAAGGTGAAAATTTAACCTTAGGTACATTTAATTGACAATATTGTCACTACTACTCACAGTGATAATTGGATGAGCAGTGTGATCCCTACTCCTGATTCTGATCACCACCCTATATTGTTATCTGTTAAGCTAGTTAGTGATGTAGATATCACCAATAAGATTAGGAAATACATGTTATTCAGATCCTTAACACGTTCGCTACCGGGCGGCTCATATAAGAGCCGCGCCGGTCATTGCGGTGGCCCGCAATGCTATAAGAAAGTCCTTTGCTGTAGCCCGGGTATGTATGGGTATGACCAACCCCCCGGCCCGGATAAAAAAATGTGCTTTATATATTATTTTTCTATACATTTAGCGTATATATCATTCTGGCTTCCAATATGACCTATTTCTTCGCGATTTAGGCTTTTTTAGGTTTGGCTCATATATGAGCCATTGAGTCCATTGTTGATATAATTTTGTATTGTTACGTTGATAACTATATTATTTTACCTACAGACGGGGTGGCTCATTTTTGACTGACTCACTGAACTCACTTCATGTCCCACTTCAACCATCTACAACAATAAAAACACGTGGGCGTACAGTATAGGTTAGTTTCCGGTTACAAACAGCTGAGGTTGTCCAGGAGTACCAAAATAAAAAACTGTATTTTCAAAGAAACCAAGAGACCGGACAAGCAGTACTTGCGGCAGTGTCCCTATATACCGCTACAAAAGTTTCAAGGCTCTAAAATAGACGGGTATCTCACAATCGACGATTTAGTTGCTACGTAACACCGGCTCAGATCTGAGCCCCCGGGCTATTTCAACGGGTCGGGCCGGCTCAGATCTGAGCCGCCGGGCTATTGCAACAAATAAGCCGTCCCATAAGTGAGCCAGCCGGGCTATAATTTCGGATTTTTTTATGCATACCGGTAGCGAACGTGTTAAGTAAATTTGGCTGTGATAAATTTTGTGATATGTTACATAGTGTTAATTGGATACATATTTATACCTTAAAAGATATTAATGATAAATTTAACTATTTTATAAATGTGTTTTTGTATATTTTATAAATAAATTTGCCAGTTAGATTTGGGGTAGATAGTGGTAAAAATAAGAAAATAGACAACTAATGGTATACTAATGAACTGCACTGTGGAAACAAAAATGTATGGAGTTAATGGATTTATTTAAAACAACTGGAAATGTATTCCACTAAAATGAATATAAAAAACCAAAAAAATTATAGAAATTTAGTCAAACAATCCAAAATTGATTACAATTCTAATAAAATAAAAACATAAAAAAATCAGTCTAAAGAAATGTGGAAAAGTAGAGTATAACTTGTGTGACAGGGTCACGTTTTTTAGATAGTATATAGTGAATAGTTTTGTCTTTTATATAACTATATACTATCTATAAAACGTGACCCTGTCACACCTGGCTGGCACCATTGAAACCAGCTTAAAAAACCAAAAAAACAGTTCCAGAGAAAAGTTAAATTTACTGTCCATGATAAACACAGTACGTTGTCTGAAAACGCCCAATGTTATTCTTATGGGGAATATTAAAAAATCTTTCATGAAACTTGAAATGAAGCGTAAGTTCAAATCACCCAACAAAGCCAACTCAAAAAACTTGGTATTACGGGGACCTTCCCCCATACAAATTCCCCTGAACCTTTGTCTCTGTTGTTTTTATTTTCAGATTTGGGATGATTATTTTTGAAACAATAAATTATTAAATGGTATTTAGATAAACTTTGAAGAAAATGATAGCTTTATTACAGATTGTCTTTTTTTAAATTTACTTAAGGGAGAAAGTATGTGTCAGTTTACTGATACCGTTTACTTTTAATTTATAATATACTGTATTTAGTTTATATCTTTCATGCAATATTTTTTATAGTGTGTATATAACCCTAATAACAACAAAAATGCTTATTGAACATACAGGAAAAATTGGAATAGGTATAAATGAAAAGAAAACCAAGTTTAATGACATGTGGAAGAAAACAAGATGTTGACCAACCAAGAGACCCAATTAGAAACTACATTGAAATAGAAAGTAGAGGTGTGCGGATATCCGAAAATTCGGTTCGGATCGGATCGGATATCCGAAACCTATCCGAATGTATTTAAGATATCGATCCGATCCGATAAATATCCGAATTTTCGGATAGACTGTATAATACAGCAATTTGAACAAAAACAACGAGATTTTCGTCGAGTTAATACCCGCGAACGTGGAATAATTTTTGCTTAAACCTTGATAAGACGACGAAATTACGTAGTCTTTCATCAAAACAATGTCGTTGACTGGTAGACGCGATACACTTATAGCGATTCGAATGACGACCGCAGATGATGAAATTACGCAATTCATATCCAATCGGAATGTAAGAACGTCATTGGGCGGTCCGAGGATGCGGTATAATTATTCGATTCTTCAACTACGCATTTAAGTAACCGTAAGTTCAACACGATATTGCATTTTGAAATACAAAGCATACTGTCATCGATAGTTGCACCGAGTATCAGATTGCGGTTTGATATTTTTCCATATAAAATTTCATTTCGGCTACGAAAAAACTTGAATTGTTGATTTAATGTTACTGGTAACAAACCATCATAATAGCTAGTTTTGCGACGGGGTTTCCGGCAAAAATAATACTACTTATTCATTCTGATCGTCTACGTAGACGATCAATTGTTTAGTTATCGCATTCTCAACTACTCCGGGTTTGAGCAATACGATAGTGTTGCCAAATTTACATTTGGCCTATTTCGTCGTTCAATGTTCACATAACCAACAAATTTTCCACTTGTTTTCAATGTACATTTTATCTTTGTTAAATGAATTTAAGTGTTATTAGTTTTACATTTTTAGATAATTTTAAGATGAATAACTAACTATATTACGACGAGGTACCATAATTTCAAGGGTTTCAATATTGTTACACAGCCGATCGGGGTATTTTATCTGCCAAATATTCCAACTCTGTGCCTGCGCACAGGCCTTTGTTTGATAGCAGCTGCACTGTCGACTGTCACTGCCCTTGCCGATACGCAGATAGCCGATGGCATCGAGCCAACGGCGTCTGTCAAATCTTAATTCCTTGTTAATGGTGATTTGTTTTTATCATTGTAATAAATAAAATAATTGAATCGTGAAATAAAATTGAGAATTAGTTGATTATTAGTAGAATGAATTGATGAATTAGTAGAAAGTTTATGTCATTTAATGGCGAATTATAAGGTTTCTGTTGATTTAATTTGTGAATTACGCCATATTAAAATTTGTTACTGGTAATTGTTATTTTGTAAATTTTCTATTTATTGATGGAATAAACTTATTATTATTATTAATTTTAAATGCAGTGAAGTAAAAATTTTAGTTTTTTTGTTCATCCTATGAAGAATTTATGTTTTTTTATGAAAGTTTACCATTTAATAATTTTGATAACATTTTATTGATTTTTTCCTAATTTATTCTTAGATAAGTCTGATTTCACTTTGTTATTGCGAGTATCCGAATCCGAAAACTATCCGATCCGAACCCAAACTATCCGATCCGAATCTGAGCTATCCGATCCGAAAAAATAATTCACTATCCGCACACCTCTATAGAAAAGTATAAAATTGGAAAAGTAACAAATTTCAAATATTTGGGAGTCATCCTCACCAGCAATAATGATGAAGATATAGAAATACAAAACAGATTAAACCTAACACAGAAAAGTTTTTCGGCCTGTCAAAAGTTATTAAGCTCAAAGATAATATCCCATACCACCAAACTCAGGATTTACAAAACAATAATCAGACCAGTTCTCCTGTATGGTTCAGAAAATTGGATACTAAGCAAGAAATCAGAAAGGAAAACTATTGTATTTGAGAACAAGATTTTGAAGAAAGTATACGGAGGACGGACCAATTTTTGAGGATGGGCAATGGAGATTGAGACATACTTGGGAACTAAGAGAATTATTTAAGGATCCGGATATTGTCGCTGAAGTACGGAGCAGAAGGTTAAGATGGGCAGGACACATTCTAAGGAAAGACAACTCCTTATCGAAGAACGTCTTAAAGAACAACCCAGAAGGTAGAAGACCGAAACTTAGATGGTTCGACCAAGTGGTGAAAGACCTAAGGAAGCTAGGGAGAAGGAAGGAAGATTCGAGAAGCAGAGATCTATGGAGGCAGTGTGTTGGAGAGGCCAAGTACCATCTAGGGTACCAGTGGCCACAGCTGTAAGTAAGTAAGTAAGTGTATATAACCCTTTCCAAGAGAATAGTTGGAAAATAATAGTGTGTAACATTTAATTGGTTAGGATAAAAAATTTATATATGAAACATATTAATTGTTTTACTCAATTTATTGTCTAAGCAAACATTTTATTTCATATTTTTAGAAAAAATGTTACAGAACTTGATATATATATATATATATATATATATATATATATATATATATATTTTATTTCCTCCAAAGACAAAGATCAGATCACTTTATCATATTACAGATTGATCATATAAAATGATTAAATTTGAAAAAAAAAAAAAAATAGTTTTAACAATATCTAGGAGGCTGATGTTTCTTTAAGTATGCAGTCAATGGCTTCAGAAAGGTTTTATGAGTATAATGGTGTACTGTGAGATATTATAATTCAGTTTATTGAAACTTAGGACAGATAAATTCAGTCATAACAGAATGAAAACAGATGTAATTGCATAATGTTTATTTATTTAGAAATTTTAAATAGGTAAATTTTATGCATTTATATCTGATTTTGTTCGGGTGGGTTTCACAACACCGAGTATGGCTAAAAATCCTATAAATATCGAAAACTCATAACGCAGTTGTTTCACAACGCCGAAGTTACACAACACCGAGTAAGAGACTAATGAGTACAGTCCGCTCTAGAAGTGAGCTCGCAGTTAAAGGTAGTCAGCTGCCTGAGCCAATAAAGCGCAGTTTGAAGGCACTTGTTGCCTCAAATCCATGTAAATGACATGACTGATCTAAAAACTTTAGCTACTTTTTACAGTTTTAATATATTATACCAAGAATGTTAAAAAAAATTATAGGAAATAGTGAATGATAATAATTGTATGCTCAAAAGCAGAGAGAGTTTGATTGTTTCTTAGAACAAATTTTTTATTTTTCTATTTTGAAAAATTCAATTTTTTCTTGCCTGTAAAAAATATAACTTATGTAACAAAACTGTAAGTTATTGATAAAAGAAATATTTCTGGATATTACTAACACAATGTTTTGGTAATTTCACGGTTTTGATTTTATGCTGTGTAATAAACTAAATGGTTTTTCTCTAGTTGATTTTTATGGTAAAAGAGACATTTCAAATAATTCATCTCAGAAATGCCCATAGCTGTAAAAAATGTTATTGTGAAAGGTGAAAAGAAATCACATAAAAGATTTGATGTTAATTATTTAAAAAAAGAGTTTAATTAAAGAAAAAAGAGTTGTCAACAATAACCTACAGTCGCCTAATTAACTGGTCTACTATTGCCCACAGATTGGAACACACGAGGGGATTCCCGTGTCTTCCAATGATCCGTCTGCTGTAGTTACATTTAATGAAACGCATAACGCAGGGTGGCCGCAAAGATTGCATATCCTGGTGGACTCATTGGACAGGCATACCCCTGGCCTAGTCCCCTCCTCATACCTGCCCAAACAGCTGTTAAGTTCATGTTTCTTCTACGTGGGTTGTTTTATATGAACTGAGCGGAGACGATTACAGCGACTTTGGCAGATTAACAGAAATCCTAGAGACAAAGCTCTTTTCAATAGGGCGTCCATGAACCATAAAAGATTCCTTTAGAATATGTTTCAAGAATTTACCAAAAATCTTAGTGCTAGTGAAGCAACTGATTATTCACTGTGGAAAGCCACAAAACATCTTAAGAGGCCCCAGATAAATATTCCTCCTATTTTACTTGGGCAAAAGGCGGGCCTTAAAAGGCAGAATCGATCACATCGTATTACAAAGAAGTATTCAAACCGCATCAAATTAATTCAAACCTTGAAAATGACATTCTAGAATTTTTTTTGACCCTCCAAATCAACTGGAAAATACCTAGAAAAGGTTTGTTGTTCCTCACAATGCTTTTTATGCAGTTCTGAGATTACAGTAAGCGCCAGGAAAGAAGTCCGTTGAGCTCTAGCCAATAGGACACGGACGCGACCGCGCTGTTGCCATATTGAACGCTGCCTCTCGTTTTTCAAACAAAAAGTGTCAATAATGTCTTTAATACTATATTAACTAACATTTTTTATTATTTATTTGAGTTTCGGTTATAATTATTAAATTTTTAATTAGTTTATGTCAATGTAAATAGATAAATGTGTAAAAGATTGAAAATATAAATATATAATTTTAAAGGTTATTTACATATACAGTGCTACTAAAAATAAGGTTTGTCCGGTTTATTTAAGAGTACCAATTCAAGGAAGCCGTTGTTCTGATGGAAGGCTGTCAAAATGTCGATGATATGCAACCCAGAGAACACTGTGATGCAATTTCCTATAGTAAATATATAGGTTCTTATTTCTTATTAAAACTATAAACCAAATGTAAATCTTTGATTTTTATTTCTTGAATCTATATAATTTTACAGGCCTCATAACATGTAAGGATAAGTATTTTTTGTGGTAGTCTGGATTTCAACCTATAGCCTACTTTTATTAAACATAAATAAAACAATATAATTTTCATATTGCTTGATAGCCCATTTAATCTAGTTTGTATAGTTTAAAAAAATTCAAAACATAATTTATGGTTTTATAGCTGTATGTTATAAAGTGAGAGTTTTATAGCTATTTATGTAAATACGTGAGCCAAGTGTTAGATATAGCCTAGCGGTTATCATAGGGTTAAGGATAAAATAGCATCACTAATAATAAATAATAATCTATAACTATAATATAATTATCGATGTAATGTAATGTAATGTGTAATGTAAATTATGTTATTATATATAATTGTATATACACATAAATACATATAATTGGAGATAAAATAGCTAGAAATGAGTTCGGCAACGTTGCGCGAAGCTGATTGGCGGACTCAAAATCAACAGCTGTCTTGGCCCCGCCTTCAACGGACTTCTCTCCTGGCGGCTGGTATAGAATACTTTTCCCCCAATGGAAAGTTCCCCAAATTGTGGTAGTTCCAAAGCCAGGGAAGCCCCCAAATAAAGTCTCATCTTATCGACCAATAAGTATCTTACCGATGATTTCAAAAGTATTTTAAAAACTCATTTTACATCGCCTCCAACCTTTAATTGACAAAAAATTCGGGTTTAGGCGCAAGCACTTGACCATTGAGCAGGTTCACAGAATGTAACGTCATTAAAGAAGACCTTGCCCCAATAGTACTCTTCGTTGGCCAAACGTTGGGAAATGGTCGACATGGTTGGAAAACGGTGGGTAAAAATTTTAACAGCTTGCCAATCCTTCTCATAGCACGTACACCTGCTGTTGACTGGTCACATTATACCCCTCCCCCTTGCCAGTACACTACTGCTCATAAATCACAACATTGACGTCTCTAGTCTCACTACACGGCGCCGACGCAGTTCAGTACCGTGTGTATCATTGATGGTGGTTTTATTCCGATATTCGTCGTCTTTGTTTCGTGTTGGCATTTGTGACTTCGTCTGCGTTCATGTTAACTCATCGTGTGTATGATGGTTTCGTCAAAGCGAACATACAAATCTCTGACGTTGCAAGAATAAATAGCGGCCATCAAGGAGATAGAGAAGGGAAAAGTTTGAAATAGCTAGTTTCGGGATCCCCCAAACACATTATCGACATTTAACAAAAATTAGGATTTTTAATCAATAATATCTTCATTAACCTAACTTTTTTAATATACAATGTTAAAACATGATGTTAAGTTGTTTATTTCAACCACATACATAAAACTTTTCTAATTCGAATTTTTGGATAATTCGAATTTTTTTCTGGTCCCTTGAGGTTCGAATTATCCAAGTTCTACTGTATATGTTCCGATAGTAACAAATTAATTGATTTAAGATCCCAATTTTCCCTCATTCATCAATAACACAAGTGTTGTAGATGAATGATATTAAATTGGGATGAAAGAAGAAACCACAGAAATCAACACATGTAATACTATAATTACTATGTTATGTTCTGTCTTATTTATACTAACTGTATTAATACACATATAGTTATGAAATTATTATTGTTAATTTAAAAATAAACTTTTGTCACAGTAAGAGTCTAACCAAGGAATTTTAAAGTTATACAATACCAATATTGTTTTTAATACTTTAATGACTTCTATCGTGAGTCACGTGACAAATGAAGGTTTGTTAGTTTGTTCGTTGGCGGTAGCGCCGCCGACGTGTTTCTCAGCCTCGTTTGTTTCAATCTGTTGTCATTGTTGTTTTCATTTGATTTACTGTTTATTGGCAACATGATTTTATGTTTTAAATATTTTATTTAATACTGGCATGTTTGTTTTGACCTAAAGGTGATGTTCATATAATTTATTATTGAAACATGTCAGTAAAAAAGTGTAGGGTTAAATTGTTCATATTATTAATAATAAGTATCCCACAGACAAAAGATGAATATTATAGACTATATACATGCCTATACAGGAATATACAAGCCTTTTGAACTTACAATTACTGACCTAACAATAAAAATGAATTTTTGGCACGAGTTTTTTTATTCCTGCCCAATGTCCAATGCTGGCAATTCGTGGGTTGGCTAACCGTAAGACAAAGTGGCAATCCGTACGTTGGCCAACTGTGGCTGGGATCGTTGGACTAACCATTTCCCAACGATTTTTGCTACAGGGGTGAAAACAAGCGTTTCTGTTAGGCTGTATTTCTGGATGATGCACAATCTTTTGACAAAGTCTGGCATGCTGGTCTACTATTTAAGATAAAGACTCTGTTACCTCATAAGTATTATGGAATCTTAAAGTCGTACCTTTCTAACAGGCTTTTCCATATTAAGTTCCAAGAATGTCTGACTGACTTTCATGAAATTGCGTCAGGAGTACCTCAAGGCAAGGAAGCCTTCTTGAGCCTATCCTCTATATTCTATATACCATCGATCTTCCGTGGTTGCAACTTTTGCCGACGACACAGCTCTTTTGTCATCTTTTGTTAAGTGCGTGAACCGTTCACGCATTAAAAAAAATTATTATGGCTAAGAGAAAATCAAATACAAAAATTTATTCAATACATTTTATTTAAGAATATGTCAAGTTTATTTAGGTCCAAAGTTTGAAATTTTCCACTTATAAACAAAAATAATACAACAGAATTAGTTTTTTTAAATCCTTATGGGATTTTAATTTTCTAATTTCAAAAAAATAAAATACTTCTAAACCTTAGTTTTAGTAGTTTAACACATCAATATGTTGATAAGGACCTATAAAATACTTTGTATTTGGTATTTAATAAATTTCCTTTACGAGCAAATAAAAGATAATTAAACCCATCCCATGTCCCATGTCAAGCGTGTGAGCGCCTGGACTGACTCCTGCCGTCTCTTAAGATCTACCTTCGTGTAAAATTTTAAACTGTTTGGTTCAGTATTTTTTGTGTTTACTTGCCACAACAAACCCACAAACATACAGAATACGAGTAATATGGTGTTATACAGCAGCTTTCACTGGTGAATCAGGTCAGTAACATAAGGTTGAATTGGAATCTACTGAATATTCAACAATAACTTCCAGTTTGGTTAGTTTCCTTACGGTGAGTCATTACCTTCCGATGCGGAAGCTAACTGTGAAGATTAGATGAATTCCCTTTTAACCTTTTGTCATTGATCGGTGCCACCGGCTTAATAAAATAACCAGCATAAATAGTAGAATAAAACCGTTGCCTCACTAATGAAAATCGAATATCAAAGAGGTAGAAAATGACTGTTTTTAAATGTAAGGTTATTTCAGTGTTTTACCATCTAAGAACATTTGCCTGGACCTGAAAATCTGGGTAACCTTTATTATATGAAAATGCTGGTCTTTAAATGTGAGAAACTTTTTTTTCTCAGAAGTTCCAGGTTTAATCCATAAAGAACATCATCCATGAAAAAGTATTGTATCAGCTTCAACGTGATTACATTTCAGTGTCCGTATGTATGAATTTCTCCATCAAACTACTCTCCCTTCTCTCGTGCAATACTCTTCTGCATCTTACCTATAGGAAATTTGCAAACAAGCACCGGGGGCAATTTTTATTTCTGTCCAAGGATGTATGGTTTTTGTATATTTGGCCATGAGAAAACGATGGGGCCAGGTTTTAGGCTGGGAACAATCGGCTTTTCGCCCTACAGCTCTTCCAAGTATCCATGTTTATCGTTTAGGCCCCTTTTGTAGCTGCAGTTAACCAAAACAGGTGTTTCAGGTTGTTTTTATTTTTCATAATAAAATTTGGTATAACAATAAATGTTTATTTTTAGGTTAGTTTGAAAGAAACATTTTAAAGATTAATTATATTTAGTTTGTTCAACCCATAAAAACTCTATTTGCCTTTAATATTTAATAAATAAATATGTTTTAGCGAATTTCCCATAGGGAAGAAGCTATTACCGTAGGTCTCATGGTAAGACTTAAGCCCGGGACCATGTTATTTTTTCGTCTTTAGGTGCCCAGAGTCCAAAAACAATAGTCATTAAAATTTATATATATATATATATATGTATATGTGTCTGTTAGCACGATAACTCTCGTAAAAATGGTCCAATCGAGACCAAATTTGGTAGAGACATGTATTCCTACAAATGCTCGGACGAGTTCGTAAACCAGACATATCCGTCAATGAGAACGGGTAGTTTGGGGAGGTTTTGTACCCCCAAATGGGGTTTTTTGCGTTTTTCACATGTAATTTTTAAAAATTTCTAATTTTATATTTCACCATTTGAATCAGCTTAAAAAACTAGATAATCAAGTTCCTTAAAGTTTTTCTCTATCTCCAACGGTTACCGAGATATTAAAAAATCTAAACACAGTATGTAGTATTGTGGGGCTCCAATGTTAATCTTATGGAGGATAGGGAAAAATTAATATTTCCCATATTAATCAATATTTTGGGATAAAACTTGATATTTAGCTTCATGTGGTTGAGATATATCCATTTATGCTTAAAAATCATAGTTTATGTGTTTATCATGACAGCAAACCTGCATACTCTTTTCCCATATTAATCATATAGGGAATAGACAAACTCCTTTATTTATGGACAGATGTTGATGAAAGTTGGTATAAATGTTAGGATAAAAATTATTCATGGTAGAAATGACTTATTTTAGTGTTCCTCATAGCAGCTAACCTGCACACTCTTTCCTATGTTAATCTTATGGAGAATAGGCAAATAATTCTCATGTTTATGAACATATTTTTATAAAACTTGTCTTGAATTAAATTACTGATTTGCAAATTCGCTGAGTACGCGGGTCTGCTGCGATGGGGGTATTTATTTAACTTATCCAATACATAAATTATATATCCAAGCAAAGCTCAGTCTCTCATTACTACACTCTTGTACCCAAGTTCATAAAAATCAGACCATTGGTCTTGGAGTTAGAGCACACACATACAGATCAGTCAAAAACAATTTTTTTAATTCAGCTCCCCTCTCAAAATTCTTAAAATTTCCACTCTCAGCTATAAACCATAATATTTTAATTGTAATATATTACGATTTTGTAATATCACATGTAGATATCTAAATATATATAACCCAGAAAGTAAAAATAAGTCACAACTGAAAAAAAACCATTTGCTGTAAATTTTGCTATGTTGCTGAAAACGATTACTATTCCCAGCAAAACAATTATTGATTGCTAACCGTTAAATTTACCGAGTTAAATGTACTTGATGCGTAAAATATTAAAAAAAGAATTAAACATGTATGCTTTTAAAAATGAATTGCAAAGGGTGATTTTTTTATACAATTTAAATTGTAAAGCAAGCACCCTGGAACCTGCAGCCGTTAATTCAGTTCAGTAGTGACTTATTTTATACTTGCTCAGCTATACATGGAGATAATGACCCCAGGCACTGACCTAGTGTGAAATCCGTCAGGATTGTGACACAGACACACAAAATTATACAAAGGCTAATGGACCGAGATAAATAGGACTTGTTAGTTGGATTTATTGAAATTTTCTGCTTTAAGTAAATATGCCTTTAAGTTCTACAGCGATAACTCAAACAGCATTTTTTCTTTGACCTTAATTCAAGATGGTAATAGGATTAATAAATACAGCTCAATTGAATGGTTTATTACCATAAAATTCAAATTATAATATGAGTTCATAGTTAATTAAGTTATAAAGCTCTATAGTACACTGTAACTGAACTAAATTAATTTCTTTTACTTGGTACACATAAATGATCTTGGATTGAAACTATTATATTATTTTATACAGAAATTTAGAAACAGTTCCAAATACAATGTAGAAAGATGTAATGTGTGAAAGAAACAATATTTGGAAATTTACTGCTTTGCCAAATAATTTTACAACTAATAGTAGACTAAGAGCTATTCAAACAGAAAAAAACGGATATTAAATTTATCCCAGTCAGTAAACAAAAATGTCAAATGTAGAGATAACTAATATCTTAGAAACAAAAATCATTTAAAATTATGATTAAAGCAACCATAAAATATACAAAATATAAATGAAGATGGCAATTCAATCAATTCAATTAAATCATCTGTAATGATTTAAGAATTGCATCAAATTTTAACAAGCTCTTTAAACAACGTACATGACGGGAACAAAGAAATTAGTTTCCTCCTCACTTGATGACAAGAAATGCCCACATTTAAACTAAATATGAAAATAAGCATGAATTTTAAAATTAACTTGATACAAAATATTCAAATTACAACATTTAATCATCTAATACTTAAAATACCATACAGGTAAACTACACTGAACGTAGGGGTGCTTTATTGGACTTATCTCCAAATGTTCCAAATGAGAGACAACAGCAGACATTTACTGAAATAAAATATTACAAAAATTAACTCGGAACAAGATTATAAGCAAGATATTAAGCAAATATTTTTAGCCATTAAATGTATTTAATTAACCATGCCTATTATACGTGTATTTAATATGTAATGTGACTAGATGATTACTTATGTTAAGCTATTGGTTCTCCACAAACCCTTTTTTATACTTCTGAACTGACATTTGAATTAGGAATGGAATAACACAACTTTTAAGTCACACCAGAAACGACAAATTTATTTATTTTTTTGTCTACTTGGTGGCAATCTGAAGAACGTTTTTTAGGGCGTTTAAAGGGCTTGGTACCTGAGCTGTGCATTCTGTTCCTGATGATTAAAATGCTTCCGAATCACAAAAATTACGACATTGTTGAGCGGTCAATAATTCCGAGGTAAAAGTCACAGTCATATGTGATTTTTTGACGTTGAAGCCATTTAAATAAACCTCAAGAAAAATATGTCAGAGAAGAATGAATAAAAAAAGTACAAAGAACGACTAACACCACTCTCAAATTCACGTGAAATAGTGGTTGCTACTTGATGCTTAACACACTTAGTACGTAATCTCAAAACGTGGAACAGATATTAAAAAAATTTAGAGCAAGCGAACCAAAAACTGATACCACTATAAGATATAACTATAAGACACTATAAGACACTTCCCGCCACGCTGACCGGATCGCGCTAAAATCATCTTACACTCAAACCTCTCTAATCTATCCCAGTGTGTTTGTTTCTCCTGTTATTCCGTTACGTATTGTTCTAGGAGGGGTACCACACAAGTAGCTGCCATCATCCCTTTTACATACTCACTATGTTGTTAGCCTTGACAGATTGAGCATGTCTGTATTATTTGCTCTTGAAGTTGCTTGGGCTACAACTGTAGCCCGCGCGACCTAAAAAAGTTATGAGTGGCCAAGAACGTTTGTTGTCTGACACTAATAGTTTGGATGAACTTTATTCGATAAAGTTAATTGAGTTAAGATAATCATTTTTCGCTTAGTTAAGCTTAGCATGATTATCACTAGAGTGCTAAAACAACAGGGAATTTGAGAAAACCATCAAAAATAAGACAGATTTTTACCTTCAAACCATAATAAAGTAAGAATTGATATCTTCAAGATGTGTGTAAAATACAATGTATCAAGAAACACTAGGTCATGGAAGATGGGCATGTTTTTTTATTTACTCAACAACAATGCACCATCAAAGCTCTAAGTGTGTACAACAGTAGCCTAACCAATGTGAAGGATTTCCTTTGCCAATAAGTGAGTTTACAACAAACGTCACTTGAGATTTTACTGTCCTAAAAAAAGAGATAAGGTCAAAATTTCTTGTTTGCCACTAAAAATAAATTTGGTATGTATGTGTATATTCACCGTATCTCCAGGCGTTTTTTCATTTTATTTTTTTATTTTTAAGGGCAATTCACCCCTAAAAACTCTTTAAAAAACGTGAAAAATGCAAATTTCTTAAAAACGGCCCAAATGATTTTGATTACAAATTGATAGTTTATAGTACTAAATAATTTGACACCACCCACATGTCTGTAAAAATGACGGTTAAAAGTTATGGGCTTTTAAATGTCAAAAAAATTCAATTTTTAAATTTTCAGCCAAAACAATAAAAGTAAAGTACAAGTTGACTGGCACCATCGAAACCAGCTTAAAAAACTAAACAAATTAGTATTTTGAATTATTTGTCTACGACTAGCGGTTCCAGAGAAAAGTAAATTTACTGTCCATGATAAACGGACTATGTTGTCTGAAAGCGCCCAATGTTATTCTTATGAAGAATATTAAAAAATCAATTTCTTCCTTATTTTCAAACCTTTAACCATGAAACTTGGTATGAAGCGCAAGGTAAAATCATCCAACAAAACCACCTCAAATAAACGGTACCAGTGGACTGACACATACTTTCTCCCTTAAGTAAATAAAGAAAAGACAATCTGTAATAAAACTATCATGTTCTACAAAGTTAATCTAAATATCATTTAATAATTTATTGTTTCAAAAATAATCATCCAATTTCTAAAAATAAAAACACGAGAGACAAAGTTAAATTAATTGTCCAAATTGTATGGGGGGGACTACCACCCCCCCGTAACACCAAGCTTTTTTGAGCTGGTTTTGTTCGGTGATTTGACCTTACGCTTCATACCAAGTTTCATGGAAAACGGTTGGAAAGTAAGGAAGAAATTGATTTTTTTATATTCTCCATAAGAATAACATTGGGCACTTTCAGACAACGTACTGCGTTTATCGTGGACAGTAAATTTAACTTTTCTCTGGAACCGTTAGTCGTAGACAAATAATTCAAATTACTAATTTGTTTAGTTTTTTAAGCTGGTTTTAATGGTGCCAGTCAAGTTATACTTTACTTTTATTGTTTTCGCTAAAAATTTAAAAATTTGATTTTTTTGACATTTAAAAGCCCATAACTTTTGAACCGTCATTTTTACAGATATGCGGGTGGTGTCAAATTATTTAGTACTTTGTACACTATAAACTGTCTAATTTTAATAAAAATCGTTAGAGCCGTTTTTGAGGAATTATATCCCATATACTACGTATAAGGGGAGAAAGTAAAAAGCTTGATATTACCGGGGGGGGGGGGCGTTCCCCCCATAAAATTCCAACAGTTAATTTAACTTTTTTCCTTGTTATTTTCATAAATTGGATGATTATTTTTGAAACAAAATATTTTTAAATGATACTTAGAAAACTTTAACCCTCCAACGGTTCAATATTTGACCCCTTGAGGTTAACCTCTTTTGGGCACTTTTACCGGCTTTTACTAAAAAATTCACATAAAATAGTAAAAATATAGTAGCTATGACATATTATACACCATTTTAATCTACATTAAATTATCTATAAGATAATAGTAATATGTTTTATTTTTATCTTGGTTTCGATGCGTGTATCCAATTGAAACTGATAAAAAATTTCTTTCTAAAGATTTCTTAAAGTTTGCCCCCCCACAAAACACAGCAAATAAATATAAGTTAAAAATTGAAGATAGCCAAGTTTTTCAAAATTTAATAAGGAAAATAAAAATATATAGTTTTATACACTTAAGTCAGTGCTATTAATTTTAAAATTGTGAAATTAACATCAGAACGCGACACGATACCATACAAACGCGACAAGAATGTGTAACGCCACCATTGTAAACAAAGCGACAAAACCGTGCAACTGAAGACCGATGTTTTAACTAACAAAGAACTCTGACGCATAGAGTAAGCAAAACGAAACATACCTCGGCGGAAAGCGTATAATCTGTAGAAAAAAACTATACTATATTCAATGTAATTTTAACCGAAAATGTATTCACACCATTGCTTTTTGTAAAAGCTTACCTACCATCGATTAATCGACGGTGAACCTTCGACGACCGGCGGTGGCGTCGAGTAATCGACGGTAAAACCGTTCGAGGGTTAAAGAATATGATAGCTCAATTACAGATTGTCATTTTTTAATTTACTTAAGGGAGAAAGTATGTGTCAGTCCACTCATACCGTTTATTTTAATCAAATCATAGTTTATATCCGTGGATGGATGTAATATGGAAAGTTATTTTTATTCCTTATAAAATAATTTTCTTTGTACTGACTTTCTATTGGGTAAAATGATACATTTATATGTTGAATAAAAGATTTTAAGATATAGATCAATATGCAAGCATTACAACCTTCAGAATCATCAAAATTTATTCTTACCTTATTTTTAGCATGTAATATGGAACTTCAGATGAGTGGTTTAGTTTGCCCTGAAAAAGACATTGATAGGAAAATTAAAATATAAAATAATGAAAATTAGCCTAAGTCATTTTATGGGGATGTAACTTTTGGTTTATTCTAACATATCAGTGGCGGCCTGACCTGATCAACCTTGTCAAACCACCCTCATAAGAAATACTTATTGTCGTTCGATTTTAACATAACCAACAAGTTTTCCACTCGTTTTCATTCTACATTTTTTCTGTGTTGAATGATTTTACACGTCATTAGTTTTTAAATAGTGCATTTTCAGATTTTAAGATGAATAACTAACTAGATTACGACAAGGTACCATATTTTCACAGGTTTTAATATTGTAACAAGGCCGATCGGGGTATTCTATCTGCCTGATATTCTAACTCTGCGCCTGCCGGTGTAGAGTTGGAATACCGGTCCTTTGATAGTCGGTGGCAGCGCTGTCACTGATTTGTCTAGTCACCGATGTGACACAACTGTAACATGTATCAGTGACTTTGTCACCGGTACAGAAATATCGCATATCCCTACCGATACGCAGAAAGCCGATCCAACGTCACCTGTATTTAACGGCATCTAAACCAAAGGTCAATCAATAAAATATAATAACTGAGTACATTTTTTGTACAATTATATTAAATATTATTAAGAGTACAATAATCCATCCAGTTTTTGTTAGAACGGAATGAGGATTGAAAAAGAGATAAATTTACACCTATTAATTGGTTTGTTACAGTGGCTTTGAGCAATACAATGAATAAGTTTTCTATCAAAACACGGAAGATTTTGGAAATACTTTTTTCTGCTTTTATCCCGCACAGTTATGTTACCCTTAGGTTTTTACAAATTGTTTAGTAACCGGATAATTTTGCATTTATTACATACATAAAATAAATATTTATGATAAACTTCTATTCACATATTGTTCCCCACCATCTTCAATCAAGAAATGTCAAACGATTATAAACAAATGTTTTTATTTTTATTGTAACAATACAAATAAATAATAAATAGACCTATGTAGAACTTATTTTCTACTCGGAAATTAGTTATTTCCAAAATTTCAAGAAATTCATTAGTGCCGTTTTCGAGATCCGTGTGCAAAAAAAATATATATATAAACCTTGCTCGTATTATAGTATTGGATAGTACTGAAGTGTGAAAACAAAGAAAAAAGATTCGTCAAATTACATCAGCTTAAGTGTTTGTGGCTGCTGCCAAGATACAATATTAACATTAGTAAAATTGTGGTACTGATATAGCAGTCAATGGTACCATTAACTAGACTTGAACCATTTAATAATTATTGAAGCATAGAAAAACCCAACAGTCACAAAATGTGGGATTTAAACTAGTTGGTAGAGTGAAAATTAAATGTATTTTTTTGTTTTTTGTCGTTTTATTGGTTCGAGGAAGGATGTAGTTTTGATTATTCTGTCGATGAGTTACAGTTTTGAACTAGTGTTTCAATTCAATTCATTAAATCTATTGTTTCAATTTAACTGTTTGTTTGTCTGTGTATTGAAATATTTTTATTTAAATTTGTCTTAAGTTGTGTATAGTCTTTGTAAAAATGTCAGATAATGGTTTGCATGCGATAACAAACAGCCTGCATTCGAAGTTATCAGTGACAAAGATCTTATTAAAGCATGTGGACAACTAACGATGTATTAATAAACTAGGATGGATTTTACATGAATACTTTGATTTATTTCCTCATTCCGATTAACCGTGTTTTCAGTTCATCATCAGTTTTCATCAATTCATCAGATTGTAATTTATAAAATTGCAATCTTTTTTATTTCTTATAAAAATTTTATAAAGTTAATGGTTCTTTTGATATTTAAATTAAAAGACTTTTAACCACCGCCATTTTTAAAATATAGAATAAAACTAAATGATACTTTGAGAATATTTTTTTCTTTGACCAATAAATGTGTGTGCAAAGTTTGGTTTCTGTATCTATATTTAAATAGTTCTTGATATATAATGTATTTTGTATAAAATACAAAATGGCAGCTAGCGGCTAAACAAAGGATTTTTCGACGGATGTTAATAGGAAATTTTTTGTTTATTTTGATGAGTAGTATCGGGAGCGTTTCATAACTCCCAGGTCCTTAAAAATGAAATAAATATTTTCAATATCATAACTTATAGGTTCACTTCTACCAGGTCTATTTAAAATAATAAGCAAATCATAACTCCCAGGTATCATATCTCCCAGGTGTCAGTGCTCCCAGGTCTTCAAAATAATTTAAATTGAGCGTGTCACAACTTATAGGTTCACAACTCCCAGGTGTACAGCCTGGGACAAGAGAGGCTGTTTACAATGAGGATTGCCTAGTTCACATTGCAGGCACTTGGGCGAACAAACGCATCCAACTCAAACTTGCGGCGGTAATAAAATCATCATACATCACCTTCCTGGCTTTAAACAAAAACTTATGACTATAAATTAATTCAGCATGTTTATTATTACTTTATACAAGCCTGTTAATAATTAAAATTTTTGTTAATATTCAAAAGGAACTAGCATATTTTAGCGCTTTTCAGAAAACGTGTTTATGGTGCAATTTATACAAATTCTTTTAATTTTTTGAAGCAAATATTTATTTTTTAACTATCTGTAAGCCCAGCTTAGCTAGACTGTTGTCCGAACAGTTCTAAAAAAATCTTAATATGCTTTCCATAATTAAACTGTAAAAATATTCCAAACGAAAGAGTGCAAAAATAATCAGTAACTTACTTATTTTTATAGTATACATGTTTTTGTTTGACAAAATAGCTAATATTAATTAACTAATAATTTATTATCAGCGATAATGATAGTAGACCATAATTTTTTAATAGGCCATGCACCTGCTTATTTACTGAATGTATTTATTAACCACGGATTTGGGAATTGTAGAAAATAAATACATGTTTGTATAATTTCATATTGAAGTAAATAAATTAAAATTAATGAAAAAATCAGGATTAAAACATTTTTACCGTAGCAAGAAACTCTTGGCATTAATAAATTCTCAACGTAAATTAAACACCCAAATACTGAATATCCCAATGAAAATATAATAATGACTATAATAAGTCAATTTTCATCCAGCTTTGCTGTGGGATTCAATTGCCATTTGGTAAAATAATACAGGTATTGCTCCAACTACGTAATTGTTTTGTTTTGTGAACTCATACTTAATTATTTAACTAAACAATTAAATGGGTGTGATTTGTTTTATATTCCGATTTTTTTGGGCTCTACTCAACCAAAAGTAGCTGCAATATATTATCTTCTATTCATTAAATTAAATTTTTACAAATTAGATAAAGTAGGGGGGTTTACAAAATTGAATTGATATAAGTGAGGTTAAATTAAACAGATTTTTACACATTATAGTTATAGTTTTTTGTACACTAACATATTTCTTTGTGTGCTTTATAATTTTTCATATCAAACTTGCATTAGCTTAAAGTGTTCTGTTCCACTATAAGATTGATTTAAATACAGATACTCATAAAAAGACTGCATATTTCTATAACTTATAGTTTTAGACGTTATTATTGAAATACAATTGTTAAACATTGTTTACACAATATTGGTTGTATTTATAATATGTTGACAATGTAACATAGTTGCATTGCATTTTACAATGCAACTATACTCGTAAGAGAAATTAATTTCTTAACACCTCCAACATAAACACTTTGTATTTATGTATTTTTGTGTATGAGCCACTGTAGTGGACGTAGTTAATATTTCTATGTCCATCTATCGAAAAAGAAAATGTTAACGGACACAATATTTGAACAATTTATATAATCAAAACCGAACCAATAGTCGAGTGTCTTTCTATATAACTGTGTGATACAGTATAATTCCACATTCAGAGTAAGTATGTAGTTTCACATGAAGATGTGAAAACGTTTGTCACGTTTCACATGAGTTACCTGTTAGCTGTCGCACGTCGCTGCGACGTACAAAAAAATGTATTAGGTTTAGTGTCGCTTTAAAATATGAAATATAATATAAATATTATTAACTTTCTGATATGGTGGTATGTACACGTATTTTAAGACAAAATATTTGTAAGAAATTACCATATTCATGTGAACTTCAAATATTAAAACATATATTAAAAATTGTGACAGACTAAACCAGAGTTCCTTTGATCATTTTTCAGCCTAGTAGCCAGTATAGTACACAGTCTCGCACACGCACATACACTCCACGTAGGCCTAAACGAATATTATTCTATATTTGACGAATAAGTAATTTCCATATCTTACGTAGTAGTCAAATGAAAATACATATATACATCTTGGTACACATGCTCATACTGTTGAGATCAATTACTCATAAGTTCAGTTTTATTCCCAGTTACATGAATCCTAAATTTTCTTTTCGTATGTTCAACGCAATGAAACTTGAATATATTTTACTGAAACAAACTAATCAACGTAGCCAAATTAGTCCAACAAATGATTTTTGCTTACCGTTGAGGTGATTTATTAATTAACATTATTAAATTAAGTTATAAGTCAAGCATTGATTCATAGTCACGTGAACACTAAAATAAGCATAACAGTTACCCAAATTACCCAATAAAAAAAACTAGATTTTAAATACTAATATGCTATCATTAAAACAGCAAGCTTTGGTTTGAAAAATAAACGCTTGTAATGTTGTTACATACAGATTAATTTTAACAGGATAACGTCACCGGCCTAAAAATTATGTTTCGAGAGAAGTTCGCTCGTGGCCTATGCCAAGGCACACGCTGTCAATGTCTTCTCGTTATTCAACGATCAATTGATTGTCATAACAATATTTAATTTAACGTACATATTTATCAAGATACTTAATCAAACCTGCGTACTCTTTCGTTATGGAGAGTTCAGAAATTCACTTTCCTGACTCACGTCCTAAATATTTCATCTTAATGATCCATCTACTGTATACATGCTGCATCGGAATGTGTCCGTACAATGTCCGTATGTATTTCGCTTTCAAAATATGAGTAAACAAGTAATTATATTTTCCCCTAGTGTGAATAACTGTAAGGTCATAAGGAAAAAAATTAAAATGTTGGACAAGCGGAATTTAAACCTATTTCAATCTCCTGACTGGAAGGACTCCCTTCCGGTCAGGCTAAACAACTTAAGATGGCCAATTCCTTGAACCTCTTCTTGCTCTTTCATTCAGCCCTCTCTACATCACCAGCTCTCATTTTTCCTCACATTATTTTGAATAAAAAAAAACACACTTTGAAAGATTTTAAAGGTAATAATAATCAATGGATAGACAAATCATTTAAAACGTATCCCACACAGATAAATAGAGATAAATATTGTAAAATATATATATATATATAGTTATCAAATATAATTTTTAGAAATGGTAAATACCAGTATATCATCCATACTAAATATATGAATCCATATGAATCGTATATGTATATTCCTTAAGAATGTATATATATTCTTCTAATAATACTACGTCGTAATCCTGACGGACAAAATTTTCCTTTTCTTATTTCCTCTTCTTTTCTGCGCAGAAAGTGAAGTAAAATACGCTACATGTTAGTATGTTGACATTTTTAATGATGATATAATCTAATCTAATCAGTTAAGCAAGGTGAGAGGCCTCAAAATTAAATCTCTCACCATTAGATTCAGCTCAAAAACTACACAATTAAGTTTCTTTCTTAAAGAGTTTTTCTCTATCTCCAACGGTTACCGAGATATTAAAAATCTAAACACAGTACGTTGTATTGTGGGGCTCCAATGTTAATCTTATGGAGGATAGGGAAAAATTAATATTTTCCCATATCTATCAAATTTTTTGGATTAAACCTGATATTACCTTCATGTTGTTGATACCCACCCGTTAATGCTTAAAAATCATAGTTTATGTTTTTATCATTGCAGCAAACCTGCATAATCTTTTCTCATGTTAATCATATAGGGAATAGGCAAACTCATTTATTTATGGACAGATGTTGATGAAAGTTGGTATAAATGTTAAAATAAAAATTGTTTATGGTATAATGAATTCAAATCTGCCCTCACAGCAGCAAACCTGCATACTCTTCCCAGTGTTAATATTATAAAGCATAATAATCTCATTATGGACAATTTTTATAAAAACTTCCATATAATTAAATTAATTTGAAATAAATGTGGACAACATTCACGGAGTTATATTTGTTCAGTATGTTAGTGTTGACAATAACTTATTCATGTTTCCGACATGAAACCTATTACAAACCATGTAAACTAATCTTAAACTAAAGTTAGGAAAAGAACCATACTACACCTTTGTTTGTGGGTGTTTGGGTGTTTGTCACTAGCCCTGAATTGTACAGAAAAGACCAAAAATATTGCATAAAAACAAAATCACAAACCAGTTAATACAAACCATGCAACACATCCATAAAAACATCTCGTGAGAGCTAACCCCTCTCTGGACGCCCCGCCCCCAGTTCAATGTTTACAATTTTAGAAATGAAAACAAAAATTACTTGAATGTACAGCTGTGAACACTATTTGACAGTTGCAGTAAGACATGGTTTGTAAATCCACTGTAATACTCAATGTTTACAGTTTTTAATGTCAACATCCGTTTACTTTACATTTTGACAGTTCGGGAAGAAAAAGAAATAAATTTAATTTTTACACATAAACTGCTGGATCGAAATTAGTGAATTATTAGTTCAAAATAGTGGAATGGTAGTTTTTAATTTTCTCCCGATGCCTGCCTCTATTACGTTAATGCTTATCCCCAATATTTGACATATGTTACTTTGTAATAACTTAAATGTATTTGTAGATCCTACACCTCTCAGCCTTTTTTACCCGTGCGAAGAACGGGTACTTTGGCTAGTGGCAAATAAATGAATTGAATTATATTGTTCAATTGGTTTTGTTTGACATTTCCTACAAAACAAAGTTTAAAGATAAAATGTAGTTTCTTAGCAACTCTATGTAGCTCTTAAGAAAATAGATACTTCACATGCAGTCTGATAAAATATTATTTAAGCAGAGAAGTACCAACTGTATTATTTCCTTAGCTTAGGCCTACATAAAATTATGCTATCCATTAAAGCTGTCGTTTCCTTTATCCATAGTTCTAATAATGGAATTGGAAACAATTTTTTTACGTATTCTGTGTTCGATGGTTCCCTTTATGGCTTATTTACTGATAGTTGATTTTTAGTTTGATTTTAGTTTATACAGAGGTACACTTTTCTCAAGAACTATAAGAAATAGGGAATAGAAATTTTCTATGCATGTGCAACTATGTAATACAGCAACAGTACTAAAATTATTACTTTAAAAATATTAGTTGTTGAGAAAAACTATTTTGAATGTAGAAAAATCTGAAGAAAAATATTGGTAAATACTAGAGGTGTGCGGATATCCGAAAATTCGGTTCGGATTCGGATCGGATATCCGAAACCGATCCGAATGTATTTAAGATATCCGATCCGATCCGATAAATATCCGAATTTTCGGATAGACTGTATATTTCAGCAATTTGAACAAAAAACAACGAGATTTTTGTCGAATTAATACAAGCGAAGCCGGAATAATTTTTGCTTAAACTGTGATAAGACGACGAAATTACGTAGTCTTTCATCAAAACAATGTCGTTGACTGGTAGATGCGATACACTTATAGTGATTCGAATCGCTAAGCATTATTACAACGAGAAATATATCCCGAAAATATGTGTTCTTGAGGAGTGAACCTATAATTACACTAAACGGTATATTTAGAAGTTTGGAAAGATCAGGATTTTGAATGATTTTAATTGGTTTAGATATTAAACTTAAATTTCAAATCATTATTCTGACTTAACTGATCAATAATAAATAATGAAATAGTGAAAGAAACAATCGAATGTAGCAACAACCAAACCAAAGTAAGGTTACGGCTTCCTGGTTTTTGTAATGCGTAGTAGACGTTAATAATGGCAAAATGCCAGCGCTACTGTGTCCTTTAGTGCACGATAACTAAATATCGTACTTCTATCATGACTACATCTTATTAGTACTCCTTTACATTTATCACAGGTATATTTAAGGATAATACGCCCTTGAGGTATCAAATAATTATTTTTAATTAGTTTTGATCATGTTTTAATCGGTATAAATAAATATGATAATACGACTTTTACCAGTACCTACTATGACCAAAGTAGTACATTGCTACGCACGACAATTTTGGGGGTTAAAATCCAGGTGACTATGATTTCAACTCTGTGATCACGATCACACTGCTGTGGAAAAACAAATGTAAAGACTTGTTGATTGGTTATTACCGGCTATTGTTGGGATATTTAAATATTTCAAAGTTCTTCTGTTAAATGAATCATGGAATGACTGATTACTCTCAGACTTTGCGAGTATCCGAATCCGAAAATTATCCGATCCGAACCTGAACTATCCGATCCGAATCCGATCCGAAAAAAAAATCACTATCTGCACACCTCTAGTAAATACCCCTGTCGCAGCAGACCTGCGTACTCAGCGAATTTCCTATTCAAAAATATGACAATAATAGTACAAGTATGTGACAAGATTGATCGATGACTTGATTGACCTGTTGATAAATTAGAGTATTTGCTTATTCTGCGTAACATTAACTTGGGAAAGAGTATGCAGGTTTGCTGCTATGAGGAACAGTAAAAGTAGGCATTTTTACCATAAACTATTTTCATTCTGACCATATAATAAGTTTTATAATTATCTGGACATAAATAAAGGAGTTTGCCTATTCTCCATTAGACTAACATGGGGAAGAGTGTGCAGGTTTGCTGCTGTGAGAAACACATGAACTATGATTTTTTAGCATAAACGTATGGATTCCAACCACATGAAGTTAAATACAGTTAATTGTTGATTAGTAAGAGTAATATTAATTTTTCCTCGTTCTCCATAAGATTAGAGCATTGGAGCCTCTAAATACAATGTAATGTGTTTGGATCTTTTAATATCTCGATAACCGTTGAAGGTAGAGAAAAACTTTCTGGACCTAGTTGCGTAGTTTTTTAAGCTGATTCTAATGTTAAAAGATAAAATTTGAAAATTTTAATACTTACATGAAAAAAATGCAAAAACCCGAATTTTTAGGGTACAACCCCCCCCCCAAACTACTCGTTTCGATTGACCAATATGTCTGGACTACGAACTCGTCCGCAAATGTAGGAATACACGTTTCTACCAAATTTGGTCTCAATCGGACCATTTTTACGAGAGTTATCATGCTTACACACACACAAAAAACACACCATTAATGAAATAAGTTATACGTTAAAATAACTGTTTAATATAGTATGATTTCGAAATTGGTTTAAAATCAATGACCAATATAAACAAACTAATATTGACATGACAGCTGATTGTTTTTATTTCTATTAAATCTTCAAACTACAAAGACAGCTGGTTATTACCAGTAGGTTATTCATTGAAAACTGAATCAAAATGCGAGTAATATCGCGTAAAAGTGGGTTTTAAATACTCGTTATTTACTTTTCAAGGGGCGGCGGGCGATTTCAAGCATTTATAAACCTTCTCTGGAATGTAGAGAATACATGAAATAAGTTTAATTGTCATCAGTTCTCCCATTTTTTTCGGAAAAGACGGCGTAAAATGCCTCCTGGAGCGTCACAGTCAAATCGACAAACAAACAGACAAAAATTGAGATAAGACCGGTTTCGGCTTCTCTAACGCACAAAAAGTAAAAAAAACTAAAAAAATGAATAATTCTGAGCAATGTACAGACAAAACTCTAATTTTATTTATATAGATTAAACGAAAATTCACAAAACTTTTCATTTTAACATTTCATTTACACTATGAAACAGTTAAATAATTATATATATACTAGCAGTAAGCCCGTCCTTTGTACGGGTTGTAGGATTCAGTTTAAAGAAGAAAGATTATCATACCAAAATGTAAACCTGAAATCCTAAACATATTAATACAAATAAAATAAATCAATACCCAGCTTTGTTATTAAGCATTACTTTACAATTAAACAGATTAGAACAGTTATACCACTATTATAATTAGTTATACGTTAACATAACTTTTTAATATAGTATGATTTCCAAATGGGTTTAAAATCAATGACCAATATAAACTAATTAATATTGATTTGACAGCTGTTTGTTTTGATTTCTATTAAATCTTTAAACTACTAAGACAGCTGATTATTACCAGTAGGTTATTCATTGAAAACTGGATAAAATGTGTGTAATATCGCGTAAATGCTCGTTATTTACTTTTCAAGGGGTGGCGGGCGGTTTTAAGCAATTATAAACCTTCTCTGGAATGTAGAGAATACATTAAATAAGTTTCATTGTAATCAGTTCTCCTGTTTTTTCGGAGAAGACAGCGTAAAATGCCTCTTGGAGCGTCACAGACAAATCGACAAACAAACAGACAAAAATTGAGATAAGACCGGTTTCGGCTTCTCTAACGCACGAAAAGTAAAAATAACTAAAAAATGAATAATTCTGAGCAATGTACAGACAAAACTCTAATTTTATTTATATAGATTTTAACGACTATTGTTTTTGATCTCTGGACACCTAAATACAAAAAATAACATGGCCGGGGGCTTAACTCTTGCCATGATACCGACGGTAATAGCTTATTCCCTATGGGGAATTCGTTAAAAGAAAATTATTTTTTAGCAATTAAAAATTATGCTAAAATAATTCTAGTGCTACGGAGATATAAAATTTTAACACATTGATAGATTTATTAAACAGTAACAATTTAATGTACAGACCTTCAAAAATATCAGAACAATACTGGTAAAAAGCTTAACTAATTTTTAGCGCTTTGGAAAAAAATATTTTTACATATACGTTCATTAAATTTAAATTAACATTTGTAAAAGGTATGGTATAATTTAATACATTTTAATAAATGGACCAGCACAAAGCAAGTACCACTAATTAATTTTATTTGCTTGGCTTCGTGCGATGACGGAGCTTGCGTGCGATTGCCAAGCGGCAATCTGCTCAACAACTTTTGGAACTGACGATACCTATAAGTTCTGACACCTGGGAGTTATGATGCAAGCGATTTTATTTAATTTTAGAGACCTATAAGTTCTGACACCTGGTAGTTATGAACCTATAAGTTATGATTTGATTTTTATTTTACATAGACCTGGTAGAAGTGATACCTGGGAGTTGTGATGTTGTCAATATTTAATAATTTTTTTAGACCTGGTAGAAGTGAAACCTGGAAGTTATGAACCCCACCCAGTAGTATCACCCCTCAAAGTTTGTCCTCGACTTTTTATTAACACCCTGTACGTATGATGGATGTTTCTCGGCAACCCTGACAAACTCCGGGACTTTATTCCTTGGGTTATAACAAGGAAAAAAATGTTATATAAACATAGATCATAAACCCTAACGTGAAGGAAATAAAAGTGAGCGAATAACTTTATCTCTGAATGAAGTGTAAGAGCATTCTTCACAAAGAGAAAATACATAACCTTTCAGCGAAAAGAGTGTAATAAGGCGTTTCAAGACTTTCATACAAAAAAAGTTTAATTATATATTTCCTTGAATGTACATACTAAGAATGTTAATGAAATTAGGTTTAGTGTAGAGAAATTTTCAATATTAGACGATATTAAAGAAAATATGGGTCTACTTTTTCTAACAGTGTTGAAATAACCAGTGAACCTTCAGCCATTTCATCAACAAAGGCAAAGACAATGTTTAGATGTTGGTGGGGTTCCAGAAATTGTTAACTTAGTTACATTTGATTTATTCTTATAAATAACAAGTTTATCTAAAAATAATTTAATTGTATGTCAACTGATTGGTTTAGATATTGACTTTGGTCTATATCCAAACTTACAAAACATTATTCAAATATTCACAAATCAATAAAGATTTTGAACATTATTTTTAACCATGAATCAAACTAACAAAAGTTAAAGAATTGAGAGTCCACTCAGAATAAAAAAAAAATAAAAGCTTCCACTTAGAATAAACAAAGTAGAAAAACAAAAGCAACAGTACCTGGTTGAATGGTTTACCTGCTGCGCGAGCGGGAACGGGACTTGGACCTTGACTTGCTGCGGTCCTTGGGTGTACGAGACTTGCTACGGCCACGTGATCTGCTCCGTGAAGCACTGCGACTGCGACTGCGGCGATCACGCGAGCGAGAACGAGACCTGCTACGGCTATATGACCTGGGGAAAAACCACCCCAGATTGTTAGCGATTGAAAAGTTTCTTCACAATTATTACTTCCGTAAAGTTTTGTTACAAATTATTCCCTATAAAAAAAAAAAAATTTTCTATTAATATTTTAAAATTAAAGGGTCAGTTGTATTTATTATTTTGCCTGCATATCGTGTTTCCAAATCTTTAAGTTAAAATAAAACAACACATTCTAATGAAAACACAATACAAAAATTTAGTGAGTCAAAAACGACTTTCATGTAGGACTGAATTTTAAGTTATACCTCAAAGTTGGTGAGTTATTATGTGAAGAAAAACAACTAAATTTAAACCAAGATAGTAACAAAGAAATAAACTAAGTGTCAATGAGCAGCCATTTAACACAATACAATAATTTATGGCTTATTTGTTTACAGAAATAACTCCCACCCTCTAATAACCAAGAAATTGTTTTCAATTAAGAAAAAAATTCTCAATTCTAAAATTCATCATCTCAAATCTTGATACAATTACCGTACCATGAGCTGATTTTCTTAGTGTTTTTAAAATTGTTGTAATAAAGGCTCATATTGACAGAGGTAGTGTGTGAGGCTTACCACCACTCAGGTAATTGTAATAAGCCAGAGAGCTGACTTTGCACATTCAATTACAAAGGATAAAGAAGAGGTTTTAATCTGGAGAGAACTTCCCTCAAATTCCAGATTGTTCAGTCTTTGTATTTTTAAAATTAGAACCACCATGTTCTTAATATTTTCTACTGACCCTAAAAAGTATATTAAATTTATTGACAATTGATCACTCAAAGAGGAGTAAATCTTCACATCATGCTGATGAAAGTTACAGATACTGCTGATTATCAACGGGATTCATACATTCTAGTATTATTTACAAAAAAAATCTATGCCTGAGTAAATGAGTTTTGGTTTAATTAATAATGATGATCTTAAGAGTTTCCATTTAAACAAACATAAGGGTTTAATATAACTAGGGTTGGGTCGATTCCCGATTCTAGAATCGAATTCGATTGGAATCGATTCTTGATTCCAAAAATTCTCAGGGTTGGAATCGGAATCGAAAATGATCGCCGAAAGTCGATTCAGATTCTTCGAGACCAAGGGTTTGTTGTTCTGCCGGCGACGAATGGAGAAAGAAACAATTATATTTGATTTCCTCGTCACGATGTCGTAATAAGAGACTTGTTTTGATCAAACTCGGATCAGGAAACCAATCGTCGCCCTACCGACTTAAAATTATCGTTCACTTTCGGTTTATTGTCTTAGCCGCATAAATAAAAACCAATATTTCATTTCAAAGCAATTGGATATCCGGTTCCAAAATGAAAGTAACAAGTAGCCAGTAAAATTCTATAAATATCGGAAATTACATATAAACATTTAAAAATGAGCATGACGTAAATTTGTATTCTCTTTAAAATAATGCCAGAACGTCCTTAGTTGGCTCAAGGTTGCAACATACCTCATAATTATTCTATTTCAGTTTCTCATAAACTTCAATACGATATTGAATGTCGTCGGTGCCGATTATCAGAATACTGTTAGTTATATTATTCCGCGAAATGAACTTTTCGGCAACTAAACAAGTGTATACATTTACCATGATAACGGGATTGGTTGTAAAAAATAATAAGTTGTAAAAATAAATAATTTAATACTTCTCTGTTTTCAAACAAATAATTGGTTACAATATTTCGATATATCAGATTATTTTTCTTAATCAGATTCACAAACTACGATATGAGACCAATGATACCAAGTAGCCTACACGACCTAGTGCCATTCGCGGTCTACCTGTTGATGAATTTGCTAACATGATGCTAATTTGATGGGAATTTTTAAATGTTGAAAGTTTAATAAAAAATGTGTTCTGATTAGTAAGTTATAATAATCCGATTATAAGAATTACTCTAAAAGCCGGCACAATCATTTTGCAGGTATATTTGTATCGTGAAAACACTTTTGTTGCCTATGTCATCTGCCACTGTCTGATCATTGATTCGTAATTAATTCTTTGTCTTTGTCGTCTGTTATCATTGTGCAACAAAGTTTCAGTGGTGAAATACATTATTTATTGTGTTGTCATTAAAATACGGATCTTGGAAGGATGATGGATTGCAATATTATTATTTTTCTAAACGGCGTAGTCTGTCCTTTGTTGACTTTATTGTTGTGCCACATACTTTTTTAGCCTACAGTGTTCATATTCATAATTCATAACATTCATATTTCATAATTGTGCGATGGTTATGCAAGCCTTGTGATGTCAGGTTAGGATTGACATGAAAGTATATTCTATACTTCATCTTTCTTACAAAAAGAGTGGAAAAATTTATTAATTTAGTTAATGACATAAAAAGTGAAACAATCCTAAAGCAATTGCTCATAGGAAACCAGCAACTTATTCTTCAGACAATAAATCCTTTTCTAATTCTAACCTAGAACCTTATCCGGCAGCACAGTCTGTTGCTTTGGGTGAGCCTTCTGCTAATATTGATATCACTTGTGTTTCATTAAATAAGAATGTCCAAAATGGAAGTTTTGATGACCAAATAAACATATCTAAGCCTTTATATGCTGATGTAGCCATGCGTCCTGTCAGTCGCCTAGACAATAAGGCTGCTAGACAATTTAAGATTGGAACCAAGGTCTCAAAAGGTACACCTAACCTCAAAGCCATAGAGAAGATGTGGGTATTTTTATCAAGATTGTCTCCTGATGTAAAATGTGAGACAATTATAAGTTATCTTGAGGACAGCGGTATATCAAATTTAGAATGTGAAGAACTAAAAACAAGATACAATTCGTATCGCTCTTTTAAAGTAGGGCTGTCTGCTAGTGATCATGCCACTGTGTTCTCTAGTGATTTCTGGCCTGAGGGTATATTGATAGCTGATTTTGTTCAGCAGCGGAAACCTCGAAAACACTCCCTCGGTTCAGCTAGGGTTTTTTTAAACTCCAATCTTCAGCAACAGTCGGTGAAAACCTAGTGCCTAAGCGGAACAATCTTTCTAATGGGTTCTCTAGTCCTACTACCAATGGAAATAGTTATACTTTTGGTGTTTTATATGGCAATGTTCAATGTCTTACAAATAAAATTTAAGAACTGGAAATTGCTGTAAGGCTAGAAGGCTACTCTGTTATTTGTCTTGTGGAGCACTGGTTGAATCCGGAGAATTTCAGCCTATATAATCTGGATGGATACAACATGGCCACATTGTTCTGTCGTCAGGAACATATTCATGGTGGTGCGGTGATATTTACTGCTAATTCAGTAAAGTATCAAATTATTGATGTTGCTGGTTTCTGTGTGGAAATGCATTTTGAAGCCTGTGCTGTTAGATTGCCCCTGACTATACAGTAAAACCTCGTTAATCGGACCCCATTAATACGGACTTCGCTTAATCCGGACAGCCATCGGATCGCAGTTTTAATGCGCAGAACGCTGATTAGTAGCATGCGATCGTCACTGTACGACTGCGCCCGGCGATGTGAGTGTGCGTGTGCCGAGTGCGGGCGGTCACAGCGCAAGGCGTAAGTGCCGTTACCATGGTTACTGTCAGCCAATAGTAGCTCAGTCACACGATTGTGTTTCTCCTGCTGGTGTCAGGCCGTCACTTGCTCCACAGAGGTCAATTGCACTGCACGTTTTAGTTGCGTTGTTTAATTGTGAAATTAACACAAAAGAAAGGCAAATGAAGTTCAACTCCTTCTTCAAACCAGTTCAGTCACTTGAGGACGAACCTCAACCCTCATGTTCAAAGTAATTTTGTCTATTTTCGTTGTCTCATTTTTTGTATGGACGTAAATACCAAGTTTATATTTTTGTTCAAATGTAACTACTGTATGTACTGTTTGTACAATATGTATTTTTATATTCAGAATATACATACTATTTAAGTTTATCTGCAAAAGGTGTTTCATTATATACAAGGGGTACCCAAAAATCACTGTCTTTCTTCGTTTAGGATTATTTGTTTTAATCCGGACGACTTGGAGCCCCAATTAGTCCGGATTAACGAGGTTTTACTGTAATTTAATTATTGTCTCACTATATAGGCAGTGTAGTGGTTGCATTCTTGTGTTTTTTAAAAAGCTTGAACTACTTTTGGATCTTATTTCACATTATAATTGCGATATCATATTATGTGGCGATGTTGGAGAGGGGTCGTCACCTTCCCCGGGAGGAGCTAGTGGGTAGACTGCGGCAGTTTGTCAGGTTTTTAAACTTGGAAGGTCCGTGAAACATTAAATCAACAGGGGTGCACAAAAAGCCACATGGCTGACGTGCTATAGGAACTCTGTTCCGCCCCTTTGTGTAATGTAATGTAATGTAATTATGTGGCGACTTCAACATTGAGGCCCGTGGTAGTGATCCTAACACTGTGAGGCTTTATAATATCCTGAGAGCTGATGGAATTTATTGCTCAAGTTTTAAGCCCACTAGGGGGTTATCTTGCATTGACTACATTGTGACTAACATTCCTGAAAACACCTACTGTACTCAAGTAATTGATATACCTATTTCTGATCATTCATTTATGTCTTTATCTACTAGTGTAAAATGAAAAAAATACTACTAATCGTAAGCATGTGCATGACAAAGTTATTTTTAGGCATATATCAAACCATGATTTTAAGCTTTGTTTGGGCAATATTGATTGGGCTGCCTCCCTCACTGGTCTTGGTTCTGAAGATATGTTTGACAAGTTTCTATCTATTTTCTCTATTGGATGAATGTCTACTTTCCATTAAAAACTGTTTCTCAGCTTGCCCCAAATAAGTCTTGCATCAGCTGGTACACTCCGCATCTGGCTGGTAAGAAAAACTTAGTCATGTCCCTATATATAAGATTTAAAAATAGCAAATCTCACAATGACAGGATGGCCTACCTGAGAGCTAAATCTCCAGAAGGCATTACAATAGGCAAAGAGAGGCAACTATGATCATGCCATCAATTCAGCTGAAAATAAAGCTAAAGCTGCTTGGCAAATCATTAAAAAAGAATCCGGCCGTTGCCCATCCCACACTTCTGGACCTAATGTTTCTAAGTTCAGTGACTACCTGAACACTGTCATTGATGATGTCCGTAGCAACATCGAACCCAGTGTGCGAGCTCCCTCGGATCTTCTGGAGTGTATTCAACGACCAACTCAGCCCTTCAAATGGCAACCTGTTCAGCCGAGTGATGTTTGTCTTTTAGTGCAAAGATGTAAACCATCTAAAAGCAGTGATCTGTATGGTGTGTCTAACTTTCTGCTGAAGAAGGTTATAAGTGAAATCTGTCTACCATTGAGCATGTGTATCAATGCAAGTTTCATTGAGGGATGTTTCCCGGCCAGTTTGAAAGTCTCTAAAGTTGTGCCTACTTATAAGAGGGGGTGTCATGATTCTGTGAGTAGCTACAGACCAATCTCTCTGCTCCCCACTTTTAGTTAAGTCTTTGAATCAAGTATTAAGATTCAAATCACTAAATTCTTTGACGAAAATAATATTTTGACCAGTACTCAATATGGCTTTAGGCAAGGAATGCCAACGATTGATGCAGTCGAGAGGCTGGTCAACTTTGTTTTGGCTAATTTTGAATCAGGTCTGCCGTCAGGTGCTTTACTTTGCGACCTATCAAAAGCCTTTGACTGTGTCGATCATGACATACTATTAAAAAAATTGGAATACTAGGAATAATTGGTGTTGAAAATTCTCTTTTTAAATCATTCCTCAGTAATCGGCATCAAAAAGTCTTTTATACTTCCACAGGGATCAGTCTTGGGCCCCTTATTATTTATTGTCATCATCAACGATCTAAGCATGAATGTTGACTCTCTCTCAATTCTTTTTGCTGACCATGTAACGTTTTTTGGTTCTAATTCATCTCTTGACTTAGTAAAGAATGATTTTAATAGCATGACTGTGCAATCAAATGAATGGTACAAAGCTAATTTATTATTTATGAATACTGGAAAGACCAAAAACATAGTATTTTCCTTGAATAATGCCTTAGTCAACCGCAATGAGTATGTGAAGCTTATGGGAATCTATCTAGACACTTAGTTATCTTGGCATGTGCATGTTAATTTTGTATGTAAGAAATTAAGTAGAATGGTATATTTATTAAAGAAATTAAGGATGCATGTCTCAAAATAATATTTAAAAATGGTATATTTTAGTCTTTTTCAAAGTGCTTTGTCTTATGGGGTTTTTTTGTGGGAAAATAATGCTGAGACTAAGAGTGTTTTGATGATTCAAAAAAGGGCACTTAATAGTCATTAACTTTGTTGGTTTTAGAGAGCACTGCAAGCCACTTTTTGTGCATGATAGAATATTAACAATAGTAAACCTGTACATATTTTATTGTTTACTGCATGTCAAGAAGAATTTTGCACGTTACACATTGCATATGCACGTTCATGGCCACGTGCATATGTTCATTTTAAGACCTTTCACTAGACTAAGCAAGATATTCAACTCTTACGAGTGCATGGGAGTAAAGTGTTTTAATTCGATTTCTGTTAAGGCACAGCATGTCACATATAACTACTTTAATTTTTTTTGCATGAATGGCTTGTTTTAAACACCTTTTTATGACATAAAGGAATTTTTTGACTGTGATAAAACCACTATGGTTTTTAATGCATGTACTTATTTATTTTATTTTATTCAACTATTGTCTAGCACATGTAGCATGTCTTTTTATAGTATTGTTTGACACTTGCTTATTTTTGTATTATTATTTTTGCACTGAATTTACAGACAAATGTATTTATTGTAAGAGTATTTTGTATTTTGACGAGATCTATTACATCTATTGTATGTTTAACGATCAATAAATATCTATCTATTTGGGTTCTAAATATTTGTTAAGGAGAAATGCATTAATTCGTTATTATTTATTGTTTTGTTATTGATGTGTAAATGTTTACTGTTGAATGTCATTTTAAGATCAGCTGATAGTTTTAGTTGTTGTGTTTTGTTTTGTAAACACTGGGATTGGAGTAATAAAGGTTGCTTGAATTAATCTGTTTGTGAATATATAAAACTGGCGACGTAAAGATAAAATGAATAGGAGACGCCAAGTGGATGTAGTTGAAGAGCAAGTGTCGCAAGACAACTTGAGGTTCAAATGTGAGCAGTTCAACCCAGAATGCATGGACCCAGAAGTATGGCACATTAAGTTTGTTACCAATCTTCAACTTGCAAGAATACAAGATGTAACAACTAAACGTTTATTGTAGAGGTGTGCGGATATCCGAAAATTCGGTTCGGATTTGGATCGGATCGGATATCCGAAACCGATCCGAATGTATTTAAGATATCCGATCCGATCCGATAAATATCCGAATTTTCGGATAGACTGTATAATACAGCAATTTGAACAAAAACAACGAGATTTTCGTCGAGTTAATACCCGCGAAGCTGGAATAATTTTTGCTTAAACCTTGATAAGACGACGAAATTACGTAGTCTTTCATCAAAACAATGTCGTTGACTGGTAGACGCGATACACTTATAGCGATTCGAATGACGACCGCAGATTATGAAATTACGCAATTCATATCCAATTGGAATGTAAGAACGTCATTGGGCGGTCCGAGGATGTGGTATGATTATTCGATTCTTCAACTACGCATTTAAGTAACCGTAAGTTCAACACGATATTGCATTTTGAAATACAAAGCATACTGTCATTGATAGTTGCACCGAGTATCAGATTTTAAGATGAATAACTAACTAGCTTAAGTTAGCTTAAGCTAAGTGCGCTATTATTCTTCCCCCCGCGAAGCCCGAGTGTGACCACTTGCAACTGCTCACCTTCAAGCGAATGAGTGACCTGGCTGCCCGAAAACGGATGAAGACCGCAAAACAGTTTACATTGACAGAGATGTTTAAAAAACAATGATTTTTATTTCTAAACTTGTACGTACATTTTATTTATATTTAAACCATGTGAAAATATCATGTTTCTTACATTTAATTCAATAAAAAAAATAGTGCAATATCCAAACGTAGCTTTTTTCTTTCTAATGGCAATTTAAAAAAAAACTCCGATTATCCGAATGGGTCCCGGTCCCCATTAATTCGGATAATTGGAGTTCTACTGTAGTACTATATTAAGTAGACAACCGTAAACATAAACAAGAAAGATTTACATATGTGTATTTATTTATTTGTTCATGTAAATACTAAATATTTATATTTATAATTTACAAACTTTTTTTAACATTACTTTATTCTTTATTTTAGTACTGAACATAATTATATACATATCGTAACCTGTAGAATGAATAAAGATTTTTTTAAAGGCTACACATCCCTATAAACCTGGTGACACTGAAAAAAATATATTGGACACTTCTAGGGTTAAAGCGTTACATTTGTTGACGGAGGTCAAATCAACGCCTGGAATCGGAATCGAGTTTAAAGAATCGGCATCTGAATTGGAATCAACCCATCCCTAAATATAACACTTTCAGTTATTTATTTCTACTAGGGGGAGTAAGCAAAGTAGGCTGTCAGCATGTTCTTAGTTAAAATATATAAATAATGAATTATAATAATTACAAATTCAATTTTGAATTACAACTAACAATTTTGAACAAATATAGGGATTAATATTCAACCAATTAAGGTAGTACTTAACCCATTCCCGTCGGACAGATCAGTTGACGCCTGAGGCCCTCCGGTCTGAATTAAAATCAAGCCTTGTTCACTACGACTGCGCGTCACTATTAGCTTGATAGATTTAAAAGTAACTTCATGAATTATATTTTTTGATATTTTTACCCTGTTGCTTATACCCTTTAACTGCGTATACAATCACTTTTAGCGAGAAAAAAAATATTACTATATTTTTTCACCAATTCCAAGAGGTATGCTTAGGAACAAGGAGGTACTGTTGTTTCATCTAGACTTATGTTGTTTTCAAATGATTCCTTTATTTCACTTGGCACATCTACTTCTAGTTACCTGCGGTAATAAGTGGTTAATGATAAATCTTTAAAAATTAATCATTATTACTGTATTCTAATCAATAAATACAATCGCTGAACGAATTGTGTGAACGAGAAACACGGAACATTGGACACTATATACGATTATTTAAAAGAGGACGCCAACACTATCTGATGAGAAATGAACTAGCACACCTAACGACACAAAAAAGAAGAACGTCGAAATATAAGCAGGCAACACACATTGTTTGCTCATAACCGCCCTGCGGACGCACAGCGCACGTACTTATTCATCTGTCTAGCAAAATACACGAACGAGCAATGTTTGTCCTTAGACAGGAATGGGTTAATGCCCCACCTTCCCCTTCCTGGCAGGCTCTGGTCATTTTCGGGAACCATTCCAGTATTTACCTGAATGAGATAAGAAACCTTTTGAATTTTTTAGTTGTCTTTAATCTTTGAAGCAATAATATTTAGCTACATGATAATATATCATATTAACAAGTCAGATATTAATGTCTTAAGGGTTGGGCAGAATACCATGTCAAATGACAAAGATTTATTCACCAAATTAACTATTTATCATTTTTTATTTCCCTCAATGACCTTTCTGATGATAAAAGATATTTTCAGATACGAATCAAAACATTAAGAAATATCTTCAACTAAACTTACTCATTGTTTAAATAAGCGATTTCATTCTAAAAAACAATTTTTATGAAAGTCTTATAGTCAAAAATGTTATTTTTTATTCATCACTTATATCAGTTTATTTGACCTACCTTAGGATAGGTAAATTCCTCTACCTTAAGATAAATTCAAAAAAGCCTATTAAAAAATCACCACAAAATTATGATTGCATATGATTTAACTAGTGGGTGGTTTTATTGTGATTTGAAAATTTAAAGGGGTACTTAATTTATTTCACCATTTTCTCAAAATGCACTGCATAATCAAATGAAGTTAGTTTAGAAAAAGTACCATCTTACAATCTTGTAATACCTACAATATCAAAATTATTAAACAATGTGAGAAGCTTTTTCTGTTTAAGGAAATACAGGGTGTATTTTCACGGTAAATAATAATGTAAAAGTAATATGATGATGATATAAAATCAATATATGAGTGGAATTAGGACATTGCAAGATATTTGTTATATCCTGACATCTATGGTGAACACAACTACAAAATTACCTGAAAACATTCACCTTAGATGAGCAAAATATTAATTATTTTAAAACCACCTTGATGATAGACACTTGACTTGTGACATTCAAATACAAACCCAACTTAAGTGTAGGAAAAATATAGTACTACAAAACGTCTACAAAAACCTATGTTAATAAAATGTAAATACAATACTTTGTTACCGTGACTGAATGGGTTTGATTTTAGGCAATGTGTCAAAACTCACATAGAGAGAGTGAGCGAGAGAGTCTAAACCGCAGATTGAGAACCGCAGATTGAGTGTCGAGCTACGAAGTCTACAAAACATAGGAGCAACACAATCGTTTTCTTTCTTTCTTTCTCTCAGCGCCTCTGCCAATCATCTCCTTTTATCTAATCTACCCTTTGATTGAAACCCAAAAGAAAACTATTAATAAGAACTAGTTTGTCTTATAATTTTGTTGTAGTAAAATAGTTACTTATGTAATGAAAACACAAGAAATATATTGTAATACGATCATGGGAAGAGTATTTATCTGATAATGAATGAGTTCATAACTCATTTTAAATATTAATGTTTAGGTATTAGTTTTTTTAGTTTAACTACTTGATTATCATTATCTATTTTAACTAAGATATTATGAAGGTCCATTTCGAGGTACAAGCTGCAGCAAAACAAACTAATTACACTCTATAAATATTGAACTAATAGTTTGATTTCAAGAGGACACAATTATGAATGTAATTTTATACTAGTTCATATCAAGATACTTTCAACAAGTTCATATTAAGGATACTTTCAACCGATTATAATAAATCAACTTTACTAATCATTATGCAGCCTCTGAATCCAAAATAGCACAATTTTCAAAACTATCAATCAATATAGAGTAATTTTTAACTCATAAAAATAATTCTAATAACCCAAAAATTGAGATGATTGGCAAGATTAGAGTGAAGAGACGAGGCGCAGTGAGTCTGAGACCGTGAACGTGCGAGGACGAGGTTGTTTCTACGCAGTTCAGTTAAACTTTCTCTGCGTCGTTGGTTAGAAGCAGGCTGTGTGCTGTGTAATCACCACTCAGCCCCACTTCCTATAAAAACGTCAGGAAGACAATTGTTTAGGAGTTCTGTTGACAGCCGAACCCATACCCCTCCCAATAAAAATAGTATTTAATGATAGAAAAACTAATGTAAAAAACCCCAAAAATGTATAGAAAAGAATATTTACTATATGATTTGACTGAATAAATCATAATCAAACAAAACTATTTTCTTGTGATTATTTATAACTGACTAAGTTAATCAAGCTTGTTTTTAAATGTGCAAGAAAAAAAGACTTAAAAATTTAATTTCTACAACATAAATATTGTAAATTAAAAAATTCATCCCTATATATAATCTTACCTTATCACCAGGATACCAACAATACATAACTGCATCCCTTGAAAATATTAGTTAGTGTTAAATGTAACAATTAAAAGCTAAATAAAATATCATTGTGGTATTGGAAAGTTGTTTCATAAGTATACCTTAAAACGATCATTCATAGTAAGTCTCTAAATAGCTAGAGCAGATTTGAAACAAAACATGATAAAAGATAGGATTGGTCGTTTTGGGAACTGACCTGCGGCGGCCACGACCTCTGTAGCGAGTACAATCACGGGCGTAGTGACCCCGCTCACCACACTCGTAACAACGATCCTCAGGATGAAACGGACGGCTGCGTCGTGGCGGGGGCCCTCTGTAACCACTCTTACGTGCCCCATTGGACATCTCCACCCTGACACGGCGTCCACATACAGTCCTGGGCAATAAAGAAATATACTGACTTCAAAAAATCTTTCCAGATAACTGCTATCTTTGCTCACTAATCTAATGATAATAATGACGTGAGTTTCATGTCACGAAAAATAAGACACTACTGTGGTTTGATGTGAGTTTCACGTCATAATGCAACCCGTCAGCTGGCACATTCTGGCGACATCCTAATGAACTTTTGTGAACTCTGACTATGTAGAGAATATTGCTCATGAGTTTATCTACATTTTCCAACCAATTTTGATCAGCTGTGAGTGTGACAGAGATAGAGATATGTTGTTTACAAGGACAGTCGTGCGTCAACTTTGTGTTCATACGTCCTGCTTACTGTAGTTTTTTGTATATATTTATAATCTTTACAATGTAAACTGATGTAAAATTATATTCCAAGCTGTTGTCTGGATAATTAGGGATTTATTGTTCCTTTCTTTTTTTTGGAAATGTAAATCAGTGATCTGGTTTATTGTAACTAGAAATTGGGTGGCTAGTTTTTAGACTATTATTTTTGATTTCAGTAGTTTTTATGATGTCTAAATCTAGTGAAATAGATCATTGGTTGGACATAGATGATGTATGATTATTATTAAAAAAGAGACTGTGGACTTCGCCAGAGCTCTGTGTGCTACCGTAGCAGGGGCTTTAAAAGAACTACTACCTGGAAGGGTTAGAGATTTGAATTGCGGTCTAACTGCCGTAAGTGATTGGAATATAATTGTTATCTCTTATCCGATAATCTTTCAGAAACAATTCAACAGTACTATTGGCGTCATCCACGGTATACCAAACTCTTTAGTTTTTATCTATAGTACCTGGTGACCAAGCTTTGCTCGGATGGAATAAGACTTGTGTATTATATAAGTTAATTATCAAAATTAAAACACATATATTACTCAATGTAAACACAGTTTATATGGTTTATATAAAACTGATTCAATGCACCCTTATTTAATATAGTATAAACACTTATTTTACTAACTTGCATAATCTGAACAAAAGCATAGCTTAACCCTAACAGGGATCGATTCAATACCTCCACACTGGCACTGACCCACAGCGACTGTTAAGCTTGATTGTCGTTTAAGGTGTTTTAGCCAACCTCAACTGCTTGAGCTCATCATATACTGTTTATTTATCCAAACAATTATTATTAGCCCATGGTCAACTGATTGTAGTCCATGATCAACTGATTGTGTCAGAAACCGAATGAGATTGAAAAGCAAAAGAGAAATTTAATATATACCAATTGGTTTTTTACATTGGCTTCAAGCAATATAATGAATAAGTTTTCTATCACAACAGGAAAGATTTTGGAAATACAGTAAACCCTCTCATATCCGGACTAATGTGGCAACGGCCGATCCGGATAGCAAAAAATCCGGATATACAGTACAAAGTGGTACAGTACTAGAGTAATACAATTTTTCCTCCATCGGAATGACAACCCTTTTTCTTTATCCGGCCATAATAACGTATTCCTACCCGAAACTAAAACAATCCGTTACAAGAAAGACAAGGTCACTGAAGCAAAACCAAGGCGACACTGACCACGGAGGCGAGTTTTGTCACTACAGTACATGTGATGCGTTGGCTTGGCTATTAGGGTTGGTACAGACAGGTGGGGTGGGGAGGTTTATCGTTTCGTAAGTCAGTGACCTTGCACCAGATAGCAAAGAATACAGACAGTAGCGCTAGAGACTCAGGCACTCGGGACTAGGGTGACTCATCGTTTACCCATTCTGCTTTTGAACATTACATGGCTTCAACTCCGCGTTCGGCGATCGGTGCGCTACTAACCGGCTTACAAACATCGTTCGCGACTACTGGTTTAACAAACATTGACCTCCTAGAGTAATTTTAAATTTTTGCATTCTTTCAAAATCACGTCCGGATATCGAAGGGTCCGGATATGAGAGGGTTTACTGTACTTCACTATGCTTTTATTTCACACAGTTATTTCATTCTTTATTTTTTACAAATAGTTTACTAATTTGATAATTTTTCATTGCATACATAAAATAAATGTGTCCAAAACCTCTATTCACATATTGGTCACCACCATCTTCAATCAACAACTGAGAAACAGTTATAAACAGATGTTTTGATTTGTATTGTTTACATTTGATTTTCCATAAGCTTAATGTTATTTTTGTAGATTTTAAACTTAATATTAGATTAGATGAGATTAGATTATTGAAATGGCAACTATACTACAAGGTAGGTATTTTAAGCCAAGTATGAATGAGGATTGAGTGTAAGATGATTGTGGCGCGATCTTGTAGTCTTGTTACTGACTGAGGCTGACATGTTCTTTATACAGGACTGTTAATTAATAGCCCAACATCCGATGGTAACTAAGTGACCTAAAGTTTAACGTGAAATCCGAACCACGTCTGAATTACGGATTAACGTAGTATTAAATTGTGAGTACGTTAATCCACACAACAGAACACCACACCCACCGACCATCGCTCACAATCATCCACAATTCGTGACTTTCAAGTAGCTGGCTTACAAGAAACCAGAATTTTCCTGAACATTAGACTTATCTAGAACTTATTTTCTACTTGGAAATTAGTTATTTCAAACATAAAAAGAAAATCGTACACACAGTTTTTGAGATCATTTTGCGAATATATATATATATATATATATATATATATATAAACCTTGCTCATATTATAGTATTTGATAGGCCTAGATAAAATTAGAGTTTTGTCTAAACATTGCTTAGAATAAGATACTTTTTGTTACTTTAACGTTTCACAACCCATCAATGCTGAAATCTCAATTTCTGTGTGTCTTTACTATATATCCCCAAATACTTAAAACTATTAACTATTAACTATACTCAGGGTGTCCAGCGATTGGGCTTTCCAAAATTCCCGTACATTTCCTGTATTTTTCACGAATTTCTCTCACTTTCCTCTGCACTTTTAATATGCTGCTAAGCGAACAATGAGTTCATTATTCGTGGTTTACTTATCACTTACACAGGATCAAACCGCCAATTCAACTATTAAAGATATAAACTGGAAGAAAAAACTGACATGGGGCTCGAAAACCACATTATGGCAAAGGAAAATGCAACGCAAAAAGCAGCCGACACATCTTCTTAGTTTTTTTTACATCATTGTGGCGCTTTTCTAGTAATGAGTAGAGTTTGAAGTGAACTCGAACATATTGTACGTGCAAGATACACCTAGTTTTTGTAGTCAGATCATCGGCGACGATCGAGTCATACACGGCAAGGTTTTTTTCTGTTACTAGTAAACAGAAGTGACCACAGTGCACCTGCGACTCTCAGACTCAGAAATATGACAGGCAATCAGACTCAGATTTCTACCAGAATGAATTGTTCATTGAATAGTTTTTGTATTTTCTCTTTTACAACAAGCATTTTGGACGTACCCATTTCACCATCTCACTCAAATGAAAGGAATTTTGGCCTCAACTTGAATCAGAACCGAACTCGCCTGATGTTTGACGACTGCCGTCGACTTGTCGATGTTGAATCAAAGCGTTTCAGTATTGTTATTCACTAAGCCACGACCCACAATATATAACCTTCACAATGAGGCCGTTATGGTATTCGACATCAGAACATGGCCAATCTTAAAGATAACATGTATTTACAGTCAGGCGTTACGAAGTTCGCCGGGTCAGCTAGTATGTAATAAAACTATTATGTTCTTCAAAGTTTATCTAAATATCATTTAATAATTTATTGTTTAAAAAAAAACCATCCCATTTCTGAAAATAAAAAATACCCCTGTCGCAGCAGACCTGCGTACTCAGTGAATTTCCAAATAAATAATATAATAATAATATATGACAAGTTTTATAAAAATCTGGCCATAAACATGAGAATTATTTGCCTACTCTCCATAAGATTAACATGGGAAAGAGTGTGCAGGTTAGCTGCTGTGAGGAACACTGAAAGTAGTCATTTCTACCATAAATAATTTTTATCTCAACATTTAAACCAACTTTCATCAACAACTGTCCATAAGTAAAGGAGTTTGCCTATTCCCTATAGGATTAACCCATTCCTGTCTGGCAGAACGGTCGACGCCTGAGGCCACCCGGGCTGAAAGAAAATCGAGCCTCGTTCACTACGAGCGCGTGTCACTATTAGCGTGAAAGAATTAACAGTAACTTCATGAATTATATGTTTTGATTTCTTTGCTCTGTTCCTTATACTCTTCAACTGTGTATACAATCACTTTTAGCAAGAAAAAAAATTACTACTGTACTTTTTCACCAGTTCCAAGCTGTAGACTTAGAAAAAAGTAGGTACTTTTGTTTCGTCAAATTTTATTTTACAGTAGAACCCCTCTAATCCGCCCTCGGCTGGTCCGTCACTCCGGTTAATCCGACCATTGTTGAGCCGGCCGCGAGCCTGTTACAACTTGTCGATGACTCACTCCCGTCGAGCGCCGCACTGCTCCATTGTTTACGGCCTCCGGGCCTCAGTCCCGTGTCACCTGTCGTCTTGGTTCTGTCGCGTGTTATTGTAGTGCACTGTTACACTTTATGGTTGTATGTATACTGTAGTTTTAACATTGTTCTTTTTTGTTTACTGACACTTTCTTTGTGTGTGCCGTGGTTTGTTTTTAAACATGTCAGTGAAAAAATGGAAACACGTAACTCTATCACTAAATGAAAAATTAGCAGTGCTACAAAGACTGGACAAAGGAGAATCACTCCAAAAAATTGCAAAGGAAATCAACGTAGGTGTTACGACAATTAAGGATTGGAGGAAAAATCGTAAGGACCTTGAATCGTATACAACTACGATTGATGGTGAAAAGGCTATTAAGAATCGCAAAACGCTAAAAAAGCCTAAACTTGAACTGCTTGATAACGCATTGTGGATGTGGTTTTGTCAAGAAAGAAGGAAGGGAACCCCGTTATCAGGGCCAATTTTAAAGGAAAAGGCAATAATTTTTTTTGACCAAGTTTGTGCCATCAGTCGAAAAAGAATTGAAACAAAAAAATTTGCCTGCTCGTGCTGTACTCTTGTTGGATAACGCGCCATCACATCCATCCGAGGAAGATTTAGTGAAAGGTGAAATAAAAGCTCTCTTTTTGCCCCCAAATGTGACTTCACTCATACAACCGATGGATCAAGGTGTAATCGAATGGCTAAAAAGGCGATATCGCCGAAAGTACATCAGCTCAATCTTAGAAAAATCTGAAGAAGGTTGCAACTTATTTGAAGGCATGAAATCCCTAAATATCAAAGATGCCATTTATACAATCGCTGCGTCGTGGGATGAACTCAAAAATGAAACCTTGCGGAAATCATGGCGAAAGCTTTGGCCTGAAGTGATGAATGAAAATGACCAGGTAGATAACGATCAAAACAGCGACACACAGATAATTGTTAAAGAAGTACAAACTCTAGATCTGAATGTTACTTCAAACGAAATTGAAGAGTGGATAACCGAATGTGACAAAGATTGTGAAACCTATCAAGAACTCGATGATGACCAGATTGTTTCCACTGTTTTGGAACACGACGGTGAGGAACATGTGAATGATGACTGTGATTGTGAAGAAGACGAACCCCCTACCCGGATTTCACACACCGATGCCAAGAACGCTTTTGACATAGCTCTGCAATACATCGAGCAGAACCCAAGCTCAACTCCGATGGACGTCTTATGGATAAACAAATGGAGGGACACTGCAGCTCAGTCTAGCATTTCATCTGCTAAACAAAAATCAATAACTGACTTTTTCTAAGTAGTTTGTTTCTTTATTGTAAAAGAATTGCATAGGTATTTAAGGTTCCTTTATTTCAATGTAAAAACGTGATCTTTTGTATTATTCTGAATGTAAATTAATAAATATTGACTTCCCTCGGATAATCCGACCTTTTTTGCGTTCCGACCATGCCCCCGGTCCTGAAGGTGACGGATTAGAGGGGTTCTACTGTATTTTCAAAAGATTTCTTTATTTCACTTGGCAGATCTACTTCTAGTTACCTGCAGTAATAAATAGTTAATTATAAATCTTTAAATAATAATCATTATAACTGTATTATCATCAATAAATACAAACGCTAAACAAATTGTGCGAACGAGAAAATAATTTACTGTCAATACAGAACATTTGACACTAAATAATATGATAAAAGAGGACGCCAACACCCTCTATCGGATGAGAAATTAACTAGAACACCTAACTGCGGAAAAAAGAACTACCTCAAAATATAAGCAGGCAACGCACATTGTTTGCTCATAACCAAACCGCGGCCCTCGCTGCGTGACGCACGGCGCACGTCATTAGACATCTGTCTAGCGAAATACGCTGACGTACAATGTACGTCATTAGACAGGAATAGGTTAATATGGGAAAAGAGTATGCAGGTTTGCTGCCATGATAAACACATAAACTATGATTTTTAAGCATAAATGGATAGATCTCAACCACATGAAGCTAAATATCAAGTTTCACCAAAAAATATTAGATAATATGTGAAACATTAATTTTTCCTTATCCTCCATAAGATTAACATGGGAGACCCACAATACAACGTACTGTGTTTAGATTTTTTAATATCTCGGTAACCGTTGGAAATAGAGAAAAACTTCAAGGAACTAAATTGTGTAGTTTTTTAATGCGATTCCAATAGTGAAAGATAAAATTTGAAATTTTTAAAAATTAAGTGTTAAAAACTCAAAAAACCCCATTTTGGGGTACAAAACCCCCCCAAACTACCCGTTCCCATTGACCGATAAGTCTGGTTTACGAACTTGTCCGAGCATTTGTAGGAATACACGTCTCTACAAAATTTGGTCTTGATCGGACCATTTTTACGAGAGTTATCGTGTTCACAGACACACACACACACATATATATATATATATATATATATATATATATATATAAATTTTAACGACTTGTTTTTGGACTTTGGGCACCCAAAGACGAAAAAATAACATGGTCCCGGGCTTAAGTCTTACCATGAGACCTTCAGTAATAGCTTCTTCCCTATGGGAAATTCGCTAAAATAAATAAAAGAGATAATAAAGAAAATAAATAAAAAAGTTCTTGTTCCAATTTATGTCTTAATTGTTCGTATTGTATGGGGGGAACATCCCCCCCAGAAATACCTAGCTTTTTTGAGTTGGTTTTGTTAGGTGGTTTGACCTTACACTTCATACCAAGTTTCATGTAAAACTGTTGGAAAATAAGGAAGAAATTGATTCAAATATTCTCCATAAGAATAATATTGGGCACTTTCAGACATCGTACTACGTTTATCATGGACTGTAAATTTAACTTTTCTCTGGAACCGTTAGTCATAAAATTAACATAAAATGGAGGAAAAAACTGCCTGGCGCTACAGAAGCAAAATTCCTGTAGTGAGCTAATTTTTTTTCTTTGCATATAAATTTAAATTTTCTTTTCTCTCTATAATACTGAAGTTTTACTTCTTCGCTATTGATTCTACGAAACTGATTCAACAACTTAAAAACAAGCTTTCCTTGGGATGCGCATTTGTAATCAAACTAAGGCTGTTTTCTAATTAAAGGACCTTTTTGATATGAATCTATTTTAAAATCTGCTGCTTTAATGATAGGCTACAACTAGTTAATAGTTTTACATCTTTTTGGTTGTCGTGAAATATTAGTTGCTGTAACACTGCACTATTTATTTTTATACCCTACCACCCACTAGACTTTTTTCACAGATCACACACTACCTAAACTATTACAATCACAATTCATTCACAAACAACTTCATAAAAATTAAATAAAACTTTCTGTAAACACAATAAGGCTGCACAAATTTTGTCAGCTTTCTTGTTGATATACAATACAGCTGATCGCTGATGATCACGTTTTGAACAGAAAAATGCATAAAGAAACTCATATTTACGTTAGAATCATTCCTTGATTCATACAGAACACCTTCCATTGCAAGGAACTGAGAAAAGGTTCAAATTTTCACCGAAAGATAGCAGCATATGACGAGTTCACACGAAGCCTTAATATAGAGGCAAACCACCAGTGGGTCGCCTTGTGCGCTGCGTTAATTTGACAGCTAAAGAGGTTGAAATCAATATCAGTTTGTTTATCTTACCGTGTAACAAATTTTAATATTGGAGCATATTTCCTAATGGTAAATTATTGCCAAATAATTAAGCTAAGAATTTATTTTTTCTTTGTATTTATCTCTTTAGTATTTCAGGTTTATATTTTTTCATGATAAAACCTACCCAGTTTACACTGAATCCTACAACTTGTACAAAGGACAGGCTTGCTACTAGTTCCACCTAAAATTCCTTAAATGGTTTGTTGGCATATTTATTAAATATTTAGACAAAAGATAACTATAAAACCGGCAATATTGGATACTTAAGATATCACTTTCTTATCCTATTGAGAATATCTCACCGTCCATCTAAACCCCTAACAGCATCTTCTGCATCTCTAGGGTCTTCAAATTCAACAAAAGCAAATCCAGGGGGATTCCTAGCCACCCAAACATTGCGAATTGGTCCATAGTAAGAAAACGCCTCCTCTAAATCTTGTTTTGAAGCAGAAGAACCTATAACACAACATAGTTATGTTACCATTATTACCAGGCTAGCTTATGGTTGGCTAATAAACACTTCCTTGAACCCCACTTAGTTTTCAAAATTGTGATCAAACTACAAGATATGACCTTCTCTAATTCTGAGTTGGTTTATTTAAGGGTTTGGCTTAACTTTATACAAAATTTATAGATACAAAATCTATTCATCTTTTACACATACTAACACACGATTGATTACACATAAAAAGTTCCCACAATTAATTGAGATTTTTATCATAAAAATAAATATGAGCTGTTAACTAAAAAGTAAAAATCTTCTTCACAGCAGACCTGCAAATTTCCATTGATTGATTTAGGAATTACAGTGGTGATTCAAACTAAACTTAACCCTTTGCACTCAAAAGGCTAGTAGTACTATCGTTGTCATGGTTGTAGACAGCTGATGTTGGTTCTACCATTATTTGGGTTTAATGCTCGAAAGGCCAGTAATACTGACTGTGTCAGGGTTGCAGACAGCTGGTGTTTGTTCTACCATGATTTGGGTTTGCTGCTCAAAAGACCACTACAGCTTGTCATGATACTCCATTCACAGTGCAGCAGCGATGTTTGTTACACTTATACTAAAATTATAAATAATAAGCAAAGGCTAATTAAAATACCCATCGCAGCAGACCTGCGTACTCAGCAAATTTCCACCTTAATATTATGCCAATAGTAATAAAAGTATATAACAAGATTGATCTTAACGACTCATGTTTTAGACTCTGGGTACCTAAAGACAAAAAATAACATGGTCCCAGGTTTAAGTCTTACCATGAGACCTAGGGCAATAGCTTTTACCCTATAGGAAATTCACTATGAACTTATATAAAATAAGAATCTGGTATGAAATTATAATATTTTAACCGAATTCAGTTACGCCCTGATACCAAATTTTTATACTTCAGGAACGGCTAGGAATATGGTTAAATGAAAATTAGAGGTGTGGTGATATCCGAAAAGTCGGATCGGTTTCAGATCGGATATCTGGCTCCGATCCGATTGGAAAACAAGTATCCGGTAAAGTCCTATAAATAGCCATTTCGGATAGACCATATAAAATGAGCATTAAAACCGAAAGATAAAAGCAAAACTTTCCGTTTGAGAATTCGGCGAATACGGAACTTCTATGATCGAACGAAAATGCTGAAGCAGATGACGAAATTACGCAATTCATATCCCATCGGAATGTAAGAACGTCATTGGGCGGTCCAAGGATGCGGTAATTTATGATTATTCGATTCTTCAACTACGCATTTAAGTAACCTTAAGTTCAACACGATATTGAATTTTGAAATACAAAGCATATCGTCATCGATAGTTGCACCGAGTATCAGTTTGCGGTTTGATATTATTCCGTAAAAAATATAATTTGAGCTACGAAAAAACTCTAAATGTTGACTTAATATTATTGGTAACAAACTATCATAATAGCTCATTTTGCGATGGTATTTCCAGTAAAAATAATACTACTTCATTTTGATCGTCTACGTAGATGATCATATGTTTCGTTATCAAATTCGACGTGTTTGAGCAATACGATAAAGTGTTGCCAAATTTACATTTGGCTTATTTCGTCATTCGGTGTTCACATAACCAACAAATTTTCCACTTGTTTTCTTTCTACATTTTCTCTTTGATGAATGAATTTACATTTGGCGTTATTAGTTTTTCATTTTTAGATAATTTTAATATGACTAATAAAACAAACTAAATACCCCCGTCGCAGCAGACCTGCGTACTCAGCGAATTTCCAAATCAATAACATAATAATAATATATGACTAGTTTGATCATTATCTGTCAATAAATATGAGTATTATTTGCCTACTCTCCATAGATTAACATGGGATAAGTATGCTGGTTTGCTGCTGTTAGGAACGCTGAAAGAAGGCATTTCTACCATAAATAATTTTTATCTTAACATTTATACCAACTTTCATCAACATCTGTCCATAAATAAAAGAGTTTGCCTATTCCCTATTTGTTAATATGGGAAAATAGTTTGCAGGTTTGCTGCCATGATAAACACAAACTATGATTTTTAAGCATAAATGGATAGACCTAAATCACATGAAGCTTAATATCCAGTTTTATCAAAAAAATATTGATTAATATGGGAATTATTAATTTTTCCCTATCCTCCATTAACATTGGAGCCCCACAATACAACATACTGTGTTTAGATTTTTTAATATCTCGGTAACTGTTGGAGATAGAGAAAAACTTTAAGGAACTTAATTGTGTAGTTTTTTAAGCTGATTCCAATAGTGAAATATAAAATTAGAAATTTTTAAAAATTACATGTGAAAAACGCAAAAAACCCCCCCAAACTACCCGTTACCATTGACCGATAAGTCTGGTTTACGAACTCGTCCGAGCATTTGTGAGAATACACGTCTCCTATGGGAAATTCGCTAATAAACGAAAAAAAAAAAAAAACTAGATTACGTTAAGGCATCATAATTTCACAGGTTTCAATATATTTACACGGCCGTTCGGGGTATTTTATCTACTCTATATTCCAACTCTGCGCCTGCACACGGGCCTTTGTTTGATAGCAGCTGCGATGTCACTGCTTTTTCTAGTTCCTTGTCACCGATTTATCAGTGACAGAATCATATCGGTGACTTTGTCACCGGTACAGAAGTATCCCATATTCCTACTGATACGCAGATAGCCGATGGCATCGAACCAGTCGTCTGTCAAATCTTTGTTCTTTGTTAATGGCGATTTTTTTTATCATTGTAATAAATGAAATAGTTAAATCATGAAATAGAATTGAGAATTGTTACTTATCAATCTTTCCATGGTTTATGTAACTAACTTTTAAGAACTGTTGATGTATTTTAATGGCAAATTATAAGGTTTCTATTGATTTCATTTATGAATTACGCCATATTAAAGTTTGTTAGGGATACTTTAAAATGCAGTGAAGTAAAAGTTTTAGTTTTGTTGTTCATTCGGATCCGATCCGAACTTGAGCTATTCGATTCCAAAAAAATAATTGACTATCCGCACACCTCTAATGAAAAGCCTATGTCAAATAATCCCATTACACTGAAAAACTTTTTGGCCAATTGGCACCTAAGCCTATGGCGTTTTGACAGTCAATATAAATCGGCGAGTTGACATTTCAAGTAAGAGTAACAGTGAAATGGAACAGATTGTAGAAAGGAACAATTTTTTATGGTTACAAAGCAAAACTCATTTTGGCCAATTTGGCACCTACGCCTATGCGTTTTGACGGTCAATAAGTATAAGCGAGTTGACATTTAAGTGCAACAGTGGAGTGAAACAAATTGTAAAAAACCCCCATCGCAGCAGACCTGCGTACTCAGCGAATTTCCAAATCAATAATATAATTATAATATATGACAAGTTTTATAAAAATCTGTCCATAAACATAAGAATTATTTGCCTATTCTCCATAAGATTAACATGGGAAAGAGTATGCAGGTTAGCTGCTGTGAGGAACACTGAAAGTAGTCATTTCTACCATAAATAATTTTTATCTTAACATTTATACCAACTTTCATCATTCATCTGTCCATAAATAAAGGAGTTTGCCTATTCCCTATATGATTAATATGGGAAAAGAGTATGCAGGTTTGCTGCCATGATATACACATACACTATGTTTTTTAAGCATAAATGGACAGATCTCAACCATATGAAGCTAAATATCAAGTTTTATCCAAAATTATTGATTGATATGAGAAATATGAATTTTTCCCTATCCTCCATAAGATTAACATTGATTAATATGAGAAATATGAATTTTTCCCTACCCTCCATAAGATTAACATTGGAGCCCCACAATACAACGTACTGTGTTTAGATTTTTTAATATCTCGGTAACCGTTGGAGATAGAGAAAAACTTTAAGGAACTTAATTGTGTAGTTTTTTAAGCTGATTCCAATGGTGAAAAATAAAATTAGAAATTTTTAAAAATTACATGTGAAAAACGCAATTACATGTGACTCTCTACTCTCCTCTTGAGCAGGGTCTTTTCTATCTACCCACGTTTCTTCTCCCCTCCAATGCGTGGATAGACTGTCTTCATCTATCTGTACAAACCCATTCTCTTCTTCTTCTCCCACCTTCTCCCCTGCTTTTCCGCTTTGTTTCAGGCCAACTCAAGGTGTCACGTGGACCGTGCCGAGGAGTGGATGGCACCAGGCCTTATATATGGTGTCTAGAACGGTACCTGCAGGATACCGGGCGACCTCCTGCAGTAAGTAGCCTTACCTGGACATGCGGGGCTCTGTTCAGGCGGACGGATATTTGCCTAGCTAGAGGGAAGAGAAGGAAGCCAGAGGGAAAGCCTGGACCGTTCATCCGGGATGCCGACAGGCTAAGGAAATGCTTGGAGTGCATAATATAAGAAGGTCTGAGACCATGATCAGGCTTAAGAAAAACGATTTAAGGATACTGACGGGATTTCTAACCGGACACTGTAGGCTCAGGGGTCATCTGAGCAAGATGGGCATTGTCCAAGAGGGTGAATGCCGCTTCTGCCAATCTGGGGAGGAAACACCTAGACACCTATTGGCTGAGTGTGACGCGATAGGTCAGAATAGAGCCAGAAGCTTGGGAACACACCAGGTGGCGGTGGAGGATTTTCCAAAGTTAGAACCCCTCGTTATACTAAACTTTATTAAGGCATTAGGACTAGAGGGGGTTCTCTAGGCAAGAACTAGAGACTAGTCTGGGGGGCACAATAGATCTCATAGGTCGCGGTGCAATCTTTCCCCTAGATTTTATCAAGTAAGTCAAGTATATATACATTCATATATATATATATATATATATATATATATATATATATATATAAATTTTAACGACTACTGTTTTTGGACTCTGGGCACCTAAAGAAGAAAAGATAACATGGTCCCGGGCTTAAGTCTTACCATGAGACCTACGGTAATAGCTTCTTCCCTATGGGAAATTCGCTAAAAGGAACAACTTTTTTACAGTTATAAACAATAAATGATCATTAATTCATTGAGTACTGTTTTATAAAAATATGCCATCTGAAAGGATCAGGTAGTAAATTATAAAAAAAAAGTTAAAAGAGGAAAAATGTAAATTTGCTTAACAATCTTAAGTATTTTGAAAATTTTACCTACAATACATCAGTTTAAAATTTAATTTATTTTCATCAAAATTAAGAATTCTCACTTACCTAAATCTCCAACATATATTTTGCAGTCAGCATTGCCAGAATCTCTATACCGCGACATTCTGATTTCTGAAAAAAATTATAAGATTACCAAAGGAATCAGATCTTAACTTGAGAGTTGGATAATTAAACATGTCAATTATTTAGTTATGTAAGTTCAGTCTAAATGATCAATATCCAGCATAACACTAGCTCCTACACGGTGGTAGTCGGCTTCTGACTCCACAAGAAAAATCTGATTTCTAAATTTTTTTATCCTTTTACACTGATAAATATTTTCTACATTTTATTGGAAAGAAAATGGTATAGTATAAGGTATATTTTTCTACTAAAATAATAAGACACTTTCCTGTAACTTAAAAAAACTCCTACACTATTGCCTAAAAATGAATGACACTGGTGAAAAAAGAATATACAGTGCTAGGGCTAATAAGTTAAAATACCCCCGTCGCAGCAGACCTGCGTACTCAGCGAATTTCTAAATCAATTATAAGTATAATAATATAGGCCCCTTTAGTTTTATTAATATCTACCCATAAACTTGAGAATTATTTGCTTATTCTTCATAAGATTAACATGAGAAAGAGTGAGCAGGTTTGCTGCTGTGAGGAATGCTGAAAGCAGGCATTTATACCCTAAACAATTTTTATTTTTAACATTTATACCAACTTTCATCAACATCAGCCCACAAATAAAGGATTTTGCTCTTTTATTAAATATTATTGCACTACCTTCACTGAAAATTTTTTATATACTAGATGAAATAAACAATCCTTATAGATTAACATGGGAAAAGAGTATGCAAGTTTTCTGCCATGATAAACACATAAACTATGATTTTTAAGCATAAATGGATAGATCTTAACCCCATGAAGGTAAATTCCAAGTTTAATCCAAAAATATTGTTTGATATGGGAAGTATTAATTTTTCCTTATCCTTCATAAGATTAACATTGGAGTCCCAAAATACAAAGTACTGTGTTTAGATTTTTTAATATCTCGGTAACCATTGGAGATAGAGAAAAACTTTAAGGAACTTAATTGTGTAGTTTTAAAGCTGGTGAATATAAAATTTGAAATTTTAGTGAATTTCCCATAGGGAAGAAGCTATTACCGTAGGTCTCATGGTAAGACTTAAGCCCGGGACCATGTTATTTTTTTCTTTTTTAGGTGCCTAGAGACCAAAAACAATAGTCGTTAAATTTTATATATATATATATATGTGTCTGTGAACACGATAACTCTCGTAAAATGGTCCGATCGAGACCAAATTTGGTAGAGACGTGTATTCCTACAAATGCTCGGACGAGTTCGTAAACCAGACATATCGGTCAACGGGAATGGGTAGTTTCAGGGTGTTTTGTACCCCAAAATGGAGGTTTTTTGCGTTTTTCATATGTAATTTAAAAATTTTTTAGATTTAATCTTTCACCATTAAAATCAGCTGAAAAACTGCACAATTAAGTACCTTAAAGTTTTTCTCTATCTCCAACGGTTACCGAGATATAAAAAAATCTAAACACAGTACCTTGTATTTTGAGGCTCCAATGTTAATCTTATGGAGGATAAGGAAAAATTAATATTTCACTTACTAACCAATATCTTTAGACAATTTATATTTAGCTTTATGTGGTTGAGGTTCATCCATTTATGCTTAAAAATCATAGTTTATGTGTTTATCATGGCAGAAAAACCTGCATACTCTTTTCCCATGTTAATCATATGGAGAATAGGCAAACTCCTTTATTTATGGACAGATGTTGATGAAAGTTGGTATACATGTTAAATATAAATGTTTTTGAAGGTATAAATGATAAAATAAATTTTCCTACTCTCAGGGTTCCTCACAGCAGCAAACCTGCACACTCTTTCCCATGTTAATCTTATGGAGAATAGGCAAATAATTCTCATGTTCATCGAGAGATTTTGACCACTTGACTTGTCGTATACTATTATTATTATATTATTGATTTGGAAATTCGCTGAGTACGCAGGTCTGCTGCGACGGGGGTATTTTTAAATTACATTGGAAAAACACAAAAAACCCCATTTTGGGGTACAAAACCCCCCCAAACTAACTGTTCCCATTGACCGATATGTCTGGTTTAAGAACTCGTCCGAGCATTTGCAGGAATACACGTCTCTACCAAATTTGGTCTTCATCAGACCATTTTTACGAGAGTTATCGTGTTCACAGACACATAAATATATATATACATATATAAATACATATATATATATATATATATAAAAATTTTAACGACTATTGTTTTTGTTCTCTGGGCACCTAAAGACAAAAAAATAACATGGTCCCGGGCTTCATGAGACCATGAGACCTACGGTAATAGCTTCTTCCCTATGGGAAATTCGCTAATATAAAAGGATAAAAGTTAATTTTATCAAACTTAATAAAAAATTCTTTGTTTTTAGAAATATTCTCAAACAAGGAAGATTGTGTTAAGATTGTAAACTATATTTATCAATCATTAAAATTAAATTAAAATTTTACAGGCCCTAGCCTATACAAGCATTCCATTTGGTTATTCTGGGGTTAAACTCAGGTATTTACAATATATATTCAAAATAGGCCTAGCCTAAGCTATCTCTCCAACACTAGTACCACTTTTGAATTATAGGCCTAGGCCTAGAGGCCAATTCCCGTAATGTTTTACATAACAGGATTTTCCTCCTCCAAAAACGAATTATTACGAGGACGTGATGTGCACAACGCCTTGCCCACTGTAGGTCCCTGATTAAAGACCTGGGAATATTAACCCTCCCATCACTATTTATATTAAATCTGTCATTCTGGTGAAAACAAATCTGGAAATCTTTTTCCTAACAATTTGATTCACCAGTAACACACAAGAAGTGAATTGGATTCACTTGAATGGTGAAACCACAATTGTAGTGAAGTTTTCAGGGCATGAGGCTGACATATCAGCTTTCGAGCATGCATCCAACGAGTACTGGGAATAGAGGAACCTAAACCCAACACTGTTGGTGTATAAAAGAAAGACATACTACACATGTGATCCAAATAAGATAAGGAAAACTGCCTACATTTGCTATTGATGTAAAAACACGTTTGTCTCAAGTGTACAAGAAAGTATTGCAATGAATGTAGATCTGTGTTATAAGCTGAAATAAGCAATAAAAGCGACTGTCTCAATTTTAATAATACTTGTTTTTCAAAAAGGCGGTCTGTGAGACACACCCAGGACTGAGTGTAACAAAAAGTTCACTGAGGACATTAAGGGTTATGTATTTATTTCAAAGGGGTTAGAAAATATATTTATCTCCATGTCTTGGTCCACAGTAAAATGAATTCATTGAGAGTTGATGAGTTTGTGTTGAGAAATACAGGATCAATATAATTACTTTGACAATTTATACTAGTTTATTTCCTTCCTCCAGATAGCCTAAATACGGTAGATAGAAAAATCAAAGATTAATGTTTCTTGGCTAAATGACTGAATTGGGTGTCGTGCATTTGTAGATTAACAAACTTTTTGATCAGTAACAATGGCTGATTCTGAATACCGACTGGAAAACAGCTAAGTCTTAGTCAGGACGTGCCAGTATCTCATCAAGCAAGTATAGAATAAGCTATATAAAGAAGCAATATATATCGATTCCATACCTGAAGTACAATCTTCTTTAAAATAATTACTTCTTCATGTAAAACACCTTTTAGTTGCTATTATTCGCTATACAACCACGTACACTTACTTTGCCGGCGTTAGGTAACACCTAAAGATCTAATATGGCCGACGCCTAACTCTTCAACTCTTCTAAATTGTTTGTTGGATTCCCGGTGCAGAACAACAGAATAGGAAATGAAATCGAACAGGGTTCACAAAAGTATGGACAGGGAGCCTTATTTTAATTGTATTGTAAATAATATACTATATAATATGGAATAACATAAATTTATTTAATATGGAATTTATCATAAAATATTACAAAGAGTATGAGTTTTAAAGTATTCTTTCATGTAAATAAAAAATTTCAAATTATTTATATATCAAGCAATAATGTGCGTGCACGCATTCTTTGGTATTTGTTGTAATTATTTAACCAATTTGCACACAAACCCATACGTTTTAAATGATAATGATGAAATTGTGTTTATTTATCCAAAATATTTTTCACAAATACATTAGCTCGTCAAAATAAATTATAAAATTACATGATGTTACTCGTCATATTACATAAAGAGTTCAGTCGTCCAGATTTCTTGAAGACATTTATCTATGCTAAAATATACTTTACTGTCTAAGAATTTAACAATAGGTTTTTCGTACAGTAAAACTGGATGAAGATCTCTAATAAATAATAGCAACCTATTCAAATACCGGTATTTACAATAAATAGTCACCGTAAATGTACCACTGTAACTTTTGAACAAAATCTAATGACTAAGATATTTAAGTTTCTAGTTTCATAGCTGTGAACTGAATGTCTAAGATTAACTAAGTGTTAATTGTTCTTAATGTACATCCAACATTGCAGTAATTAATCAGAATACAGAGTAAGAATTTTCTTTTGTAGGTCTGCAATTATCTCTTTAGCGTAGGGCGTAGAGCTCGTTTTCGTAACTTAAAAATAATAATACTCTTTGGAGAATTACCCCAAACCAAAAGAGCCATCTTTTGCGTGAAAATTCAGTATAAGATCGGACAAGTTCATCTATGTTGTGAAAATGAAGTTTACTTTTTTAGTACACGTTTATTAACCAGGGTATTAAATATTTAGGCGTCTACCTTGACAAAAAATTAAATTGGAACCTACATGTTAACACTAAATTGACACAAGCATATGCGCGCTTGTCAATATTATTTCCTTTAATCAATAGAAAGTCAACTTTAAAGTCTACATGCATCCTTTTAATATACAAAACCATTCTTCGCCCATTAATTATGTACGCTTCTCCAGTTTGGGGAAACTGCGTTTCATCAGGAAAGCTAAACAAAATTCAAATTTTTCAAAACAAAATTCTAAGAATTGCTGCAAAATGTCCATGGTATATTCGCAACGCACACATACATCAAGAATTTGGAATGGACACAGTTAAAAATTATATAAATAAAACAACAAGAAAATTTCTATTAAATTTGTTCAACGTTCCTGGAGCCGTAACATTCGGTCTGGGGATGCCGACTATTGAAAGGCGACTAAAAGCAAGACTTCCTCAAGAATCTCTGGCTCTAGGGGATTGAAATGAAGATATGATGGAAGACATTTTGTAAAAAAAGAAAAACATCCTGTTGGCAGTTCAAAGTTATTTATTATATTATTCCGATCCAATATTAGTTTAGGGTGTCTTCGAATGAAGCAAACCCAATAATTGTTCTTATTACTGTATTTTTTTACACATTCTGTGCATAATGTATAACATTGATCCAGAATAAAAAACCTTTAAAAAAAGTACACGTTTTTCCTTTAAACGTTGATATGTTTGACTGACATTGTGCTGCTTAAGGGTAAAAGAACATTTTATTAAGATTCTTTTCATTTCCAAGTAAAATTTGACATTTTTCTCCTGTTAATTATGTTTTAGCTGTAATTCTGTCTTTCTAACCTGTTCAATCTTTGTTTGTTTTTTTACTTTGTTTATATTTTGGCATCATTCCCAAATGAATAGCACCCAGGAGTCTCGAAGTGATATGGACATTCACAACGAACTCCTCGCTAATGACCATAGCTATAGCAAAAATATAACTCATTCATCTTGCTTGTACAATAACGCGCTTAGCCAATCTGTTAACGCCTGGCAAACTGTTGTCTATAGCACTCAAAAGAGAGGGTCAAGTACTAATGTCACCCAAAAATCAAAAAAATCCCGTCAAAATGTAAATGAGTTTACACTGAAAACCCGAAATAGTTTTGATCCACTTAATGCATCGACTGTGTCTGCAGATGAAACCACCCCATCCCGAGATCCTAGCTAAACCTCCTCCGATTTTCATACCTGATGTTCAGAATGTAAAGAATATGATACTATCTGTTGAATCGGTTATCCTGAATAATGAAAATACTTACAAGTGTGTGAGTAAAAATAAAATAAAACTCAATTCTTCTACTGTTGATGCCTACCGTAAACTGGTTCGCAGGTTGACTTAAATGAACGTTAAATTCCATACATTTCAGCTAAAACAAGAACAAGCTTATCGTGTTGTTTTAAAGCATATGCACTTTTCAACCGAAACTTCGGAGATTAAAACTGCGATTGAGGATCACGGGTTCTCAGTCCGAAATGTAACAAACGCAAGGCAAAGTCAAACAAAAAATCCTTTGCATATGTTCTTCATTGACCTGGAACCTAACTCCAAAACAAAAGCATTTTTAATATACACTTCTTGTTAAATGCAATAATTACATTTTAATCACCGCACAAGAGGAAAGAGATAGTCCAGTGCAAAAATATCAATCCTACGGCAATACAAAATCTTATTGCTGGCACAATCCCCACTGTGTTAAGTGCGGTCAGCAACATGAATCCCATATAATTGCACAAAACCAAAAGAAGCTCCGCCTACTTGTGCACTCTGTAATGGTAGGCACCCCTCCAATTACAAGGGCTGCACGATTTACAAGGAAATCAAACAAAAGTCTTTCCCTCCCTTAAGGAAGAGGAACACTACGATAATCCGTGGAACAGAATAAAACTCAGCTCCTAAATCAGATTCGGACCCGCCAAGCTCCCACGAAAATGACGCTCCGAACTCAAGCCGAGGCCGGGCCTCATCTCATGCCCAGATCGTCTCATCAAAAGGCAGATGTTTAAAAGAAGACGAAACCAGCAATATTACTCAGGTAATAAATAGTTTTTTCGACAAATTTATAAAAACTGACGTTTCTGGCGCACGAAATCGTGCGCTGTCAAGGAGACACTTTGTCCACCTGCGTGTATGCAGTTAATCTTATGTGTTTCTGTTTAAAATAATTATCATATTCTCAACAGACGTCCGTTGTCGTACGTGATCAGAACCTCTCCTTTTCTGACCTAACGTCCAAATATATATCAGCTATATCAGTGACTGGATAAGCCATTGCATCGATAGATGGCTCCAAAACAGAAACATAGCGTAGCTGTTCAGCTTTAGAATACACTACCAAACTTCGTTCTCCAGGCGGAGGAAAATTGCCTTTATTAGCGGAGCACAATTGAGCTTTAAAGATTGCAGCGATGTCAGTGCACCTTGCATCATTGTATAGTCTATGTGTCTTTATTAGGAGTAGTCATAATAACCATTTTATCATATGCCGCTTCTTCTGGAGCTGATTCTTGAACAACTTCACACATCATCTTGAAAGATTGAACAAATGGATTTACCGCTGCCAAATATGTAACTTCTTTTTTTTGGCTTGCTGCATCGTTGAGTCTTTCTCGATTTGCAATGTCGACGACGTAAAAATATAACACAGCATATTTCGGATGCTGATTGTCTTGAGTGATAAGCCCTCCAATTCTAATTGATATATTGTCGTGAAACTTGAAGTTGTAGACACCATTGGCAACACTGTCATCCAAGATGGAACCTGGAGCTAACCATTGCAAATGACGCGTTGAACGATCACATATTCTCAATATAATTCACACACGTCCGCTTTTAGGAGAGGTCTGTGAACGCAAAATTTTCAAGTAGTCATTGAATTAGAGGTGAAACACGTAAAGGTGGTAGAATAGCTTTTCTTTTATAGCAACAAAGGCTGATGGTTCGGCGATCACCACTTGTTTGTTCGGCTTATGCAGCGATTATCTAACAGTCTTAAATTGAATGTGAAATCTTCAGGCGGCTTTTGGAGAGCACACTTGAACCCAACACGGAAGGGTGCTATCAACGACAATAGTATTGTGTGTATTTTGTTCCCGTCTACCAGTTAAAGTTCGTCGGCCACCTCCTTGACACCTTCCAGTCTCCATGTTAGATTTTATTTGTTTATTTATCCACTTCCTTAAATAAACAGCTGATTTCTCGATCGTCAGTGTTTACCTCTATATTAAGTTTATGGGGAATATCGCGACTTTGACCCCATTATTTACCATGTCCAAGGTGAATTTTTAAAATTTTTTTAATTGATGGCAAAACTACATGCTAAGACCTATATAACGACACCTTGGACATGTTTGTCCAAGGTGTCGTTATATAGGCACCGTGTAAATCAGCCTTAAAGGTTGATTTACACGGTGCCAGTCGGCTTGCCAGTTGAGGTTGCCAGTCACTGGATGCCAGCTACTGGCACTGTGTAAACGGCTCACGCCAGTAACTGGAGAAGCCAGCAAGCCAAGGACGCGCCAGCAGCTGGCGTTCCAGCAGAACAAACATTTTTGTTTTACTGGCGCGCCAGCTTCCCCCTCTACCGCGTAACCTCAGTGGCGCCAGCACTGTGGCACTGTGTAAACGGCAACAGTCGCCCGCCAGTGCCAGTCACCGCACACCGGCCGGAACGTTAACCACGTGTTTATTATTGCTTTAAATTAAGTTTAAAAATGACAAATCGTTGGAACGAAACAACGACTGTGCAGTTTGTTCAGTTGTACCGTGATCATTAGAACTTGTGGAATATGTTTAATAAAGAATACCGCAATCGCGAAGCAAGAAGTGCGTCATTGCAAGCAATCGTAGATGATATGAATATATTAAACTTTACTGCGAAGGATGTGCCGAAAAAAATTAAATCTTTGAGGTCTACGTACTATTTGGAGTTAGCAAAAGTTGAGAAAAGCAAAGCAAGTGGTGGAGCAAGTGGTACATATTTCCAAAAGTTCAACACACAAAACCATAGATACTCCACGCACAGCCTTTTGAACGGCAACTCTATGTGGCGTTTCTGCCATTTGTTTAAACAACCAAGATCAGCACTACTTTCACATAAACCACGCTCGCTCTGAACAACACCAACACATCCGACTTGTTCCAGTAGCTGGCAACGTGTAAACGGCAGCATGCTAGTAAGGCGGCATGCCAGTCGCCGCTTGCCAGTGACCTTCCAGTCAATATCCAAACTGGCATGCCAGTCACTGGCACCGTGTAAATCAGCCTTCTTGAGGCCGACACGCTACCACTCTGCTACGGCGTCTGTCAAATGTGCAATGCAGTTTAACGACATTTAGCCAACCTGGCCAACCTCAATTGTTTTAGCCGATCATTTACTATTTATTACCCATACAGTTTATTAGCCTGTAATCAACTGATTTTGTTACAAACGGAGGATTGAAAAGCAAAAGAGAAATTTAATTCACATCAATTATTTGGTTTGTTACCGTGGCTTCAAGCAATACAACGAATACATTTTCTATTAAAACACGGAAGGTTTTGGAAATACTCTTCCCTGCTTTTATTTCGTACAGTTATGTTACCCTTAAGTTTTTACAAATTGATTAGTAACCTGATAATTTTACATTTATTACATACATAAAATAAATATTTATGAAAAACCTCTATTCACATATTGTTCCTCGCCGTCTTCAATCAAGAACTGTCAAACGGATATAAACAGCTGTTTTGGTTTGTATTGTTTACATTTTATTCTCCATAAGCGTAATGATACATTTTTAGATTTTAAACTTAAAATTACAAGAAAACACGAATTTTCCTGGACATTAGACCTATCTAGAACTTATTTTCTACTCGGAAATTAGTTATTTCCAAAATTTAAAGAAAATCCTCAGTGCCGTTTTCGAGATCCGTGTGCAAATATATATATATATATATATATATATATATATAACAAATCTTGCTCGTATTATAGTATTGGATATTTATATATACATATATATATATATATACAAACCTTGCTCGTATTATAGTATTGGATTAATATTCCTCATATCAATCAATCTTTTTGTATTAAACTTAACCTTCACGTTGTTGATACCCACCCGTTTATGCTTAAAAATCATAGTTTATATGTTTATCATGGCAGCAAACCTGCATACTCTTTTCCCTTTTAATCGTATAGGGAATAGGCAAACTCCTTTATTTATAGACATATATTGATGTTCCTGTGTGTGTTCCTCACAGCGGCAAACCTACACACTCTTTCCGATGTAATCTTAAGGAGAATAGGCAAATAACTAACTCTCACATTTATCGACAGATATTTATAAAACCTGTCATATATTATTATTCATTATTATATTATTGATTTGGAAATTCGCGAGAACGCAAGTCTGCTGCTATGGGGGTATTTTATTATCGCCCAAGCAGACATACATTTATTTTTGCTGCAGTCAAGCAACCTACTATTGTAAGCAACTTTAACTACAAGATTTTTTTGTACTCTGATTTCAACTTTGACAGCTGGTTTATAACCATGTTACTACCAGTACTTTATACAGTAAGTCAAGTGACATTATTTTATCATTATTTTTTGCTAACTCAGGTGTATACCAATTATTTGTCTATTCGATACATTTGTTTCTATTAGTCCTATTATAGAATCAAGATAAATTTAAAATATTTGTCAGTATTTAAAAAAGTGTGTAAAAATTATCAGAGCATTACAAAAAGTATGGGGTGTTAACAGACTCAAATCAATAACATTAGTCTTTCCATGATGCTCAAAAGGTTATTCTTGGGCAAAACAAGTTTGAAACAGCTATTATAATTATTTGAATCAGAACTACATACCTGAACTGTTTTAGATCTAGTGGAAGTTGTTAAACTCACTAAACTATCATGGTCAGTAAAAGCAGTGAGTACAAAGGGTTATTTATAGAGAAGATATGCATAGGACCATGGCGTTTAAGGCACTCTGTGGGGAAGATAAATAAACTAAGCGTCGGTAAGCTTATTTCAGTGCTGCGCTCAATCGGCGAAGCGAGGAAACGTACTTGCCGTTCCGATCTCTTTATACTCACTGGTAAAAGGAAAATCCTTCATTACTTTACATTTGACCCTACTAGAGTTACAATTCACAAAAACATTATTTAGGCAGCTGTTGTCTCTCTGGTGGGCTGAAGGTTTACGCAGTAGCAGTTAAATTGTCTAAGAAAGTTCAGGAACTCAGAGACCGTAGTCTTATCTGTCGTTATGTCAAAATCCGTATGAAGCCCCCACCAGCTATGACGATGTAGTCCTTCCATTTGGATAAATGCGTGAGAAAGGTCTTCAAGAGCAGTCAGGAACCCAAGGGTTATGCCCAGGAGAGTGGTATATACGGATCAATATTATTTTATACGTTTCCACTATAATACAAGCTGCTTCCAATTTAAATTCTGAGGTAAATGCACTCACATCGAGGGCTTTAGCTTCGGTCCAATTTACAACAAAAATCGCAGCACCTCCTCTTATATGATCAGTTCCGCAGAATTGGGCACCACAATAAAACCCATCGGGGTGAGAGAAAAGCAGTTCATCATAACATATCCAGTGTTCAGTGAATCACAAAAACAGAAAGTATTACTATACGTTCTGTTTTTGTGAATAAAGTAAAGTTTTTGTGAGTAAAGTAATCCGTTCCTCTCTGCTAATAGCTAGTTAGTAAAAAGGCGTAACTCCCCCAAGAAGTATTACAAAACGTTACAAAACTCAAAAAGTTTTTGAGTAGGGTTTTCATGAAAAAGGTAGATAAATAAATGACATTTTTTTTAAATATTCTCTATAAGAACGTTGGACCAGAGAGGAACGGATTATAAGGAGAGGAGGCACCTTATGGGACTTAGTGAAGACGATAAAATCTCAGGAAAAGTGTTGCCATCTGTCGGATCTAGCGGTGAAGTAGGCCTCTTTGACGCCGTCAGATGTGATTTTTATTTGTCATTAGTGTCATTTGCGACACTAGCGCTATCTGTGGATGGCAGTACAGTACCTACTACGTCAATTGGCGGTACAATGTACCGTCTTCATCCTTAACATGGGCGTGCACTATCATAGATGATAGAAGAACTATTCATAATCAATGGCACTATCTACTTACTATCCGTTCATCTATGGTTGGGCGCTCTCAGACAAATAACCGTGTTTACCATGGACAGTAAATATAACTTTTCTCTGAGGTCGTAGACTAAATATACAAAATGCTAATTTGGTTAGCTTTTAAGCTGATTTTAATGGACATAGACAAATTCTTTAGAAGTTTATAATTTTCCAGAAAATTAAAAAAACATTATTTTGACATTTAAAAGCCCTTTGACGTGATTTTGATACGTGACCTACATCTCTGTTACAAGCTTGTATATTGGGTAATAGTTTTGTTTTAGTTGGCATCACCGTTAACCGCAGCAAAAGTGAGGTTGAAGTCTAGGTCATATGTCAAAAACAAGGCGTCAAGTTTGATGTCAATTAAATTTTCGAAGTTATTGTAAGCCCTGGGACCTTCAGTCTATATTTGTTGTTCGTAAGTAAAGCTGCTCGCAGTAACCAATATTATAGTAAATGTATAACAACGAAAGATAAATTAACATTTGTCGTAATGATTAAAAATGGTGGTTTCACAAGTTTATCGAAAAAATTTCTTGCAAGGACTTTCAAGGCAGTTATAATTTTTGAAGTTGGAAGTCTTGTATTGAGCTATGCATTTTGGAGACGGTTAAACACCAATCAAGGTTATTGACTTTTTAAGTTTACAAAGACAATTTAGCTTTTTAACTTTACTTATTTGACAAGCTAGGTGTTCTATCAGTGAAAGAGTTCAAATCACACTTAATATTCTCATAGATTCCCCAGGGGAAGAAATTGTTTACAATGGCTATTGGCTAAGGAATAGTTTATATTAGTTATATATCGTAATCATTTTTTATATTGTAGGCCCACATTTACATTTACATCTTTTATTAGTAGGCCTATGTATGTTGATGATTTTGACTGCTATACAATAATTATCAACTTTGTCAACAGAAATAAATATTTTATTATTTTCATAGTCGTTAAAAAGAAATACTCATTACCTCTGTTGGTAGTCAGATTCTGAAATATGCCCTATGTACTGGTAATGGTAATTATGTATTATTGGCTATTCTACATGCTTAAAGGGTACCGTAGCCTAAAATGTATCGAAGGAAAGTATTGAGGGAAATAAAAAGATCAAAGTTTTTCAGTTATAGGGGAATGATGGATTTTGAAAAAATGTGTAATTAAGTGATTGGACAATTAACAGGGTTAGTTGGTTGAGTTTCTTGTTCCGGGGTTTTCAGTTGAATAATTAGTTCAATAATTAATCAGTTGATTGAAACTAGTATTTCCTCATACACAACTGGTTTCAGTCTATGATTGAAATCAGTCTCTACAATCCTGGGTGACTAATTGAAATCTTATATATATATATCGCCTGTGTGTCAGTCTCTAACACCCTCTGACTGATTTCAGACTATGATTGAAATTTATAAAGTGGTGTCCCTAACATTCCAATACCTGTGATGTACACCAATATCCCGGTAATCCGAACTAATTGTCCAGATTACCAAGTTTTCGGATCCAAAAATGCAGTGTAAATTTACATTAAAAGTATAGCCTACAATTAATAAATTTTAGACCCAAACTGTATTAGGGACGTTGTGATACCATCAATCTTCCGATACTTGGTATTGATGCCGTATTAAATCTGTGGTATCGTTACCAGTAGAGTATTGAATAAAAAGTATCGATATAATCCATATAATCATCGATATATTCATTTTCATTCGAGGTATCAAATGAAAATGTATGCATTTATCCATGATAAAACTCATGGAGTTTTAAGCAAATTGGCAATTAAAATCTAGCCTATATAGTTAAAAGAACAACATATTAATTTAAGAGAAAGAACTATAAGAATAATTCTTATTCTCACTATTTTTTTTATTTTTGCTCTTGGGTTTCAGGTGTTTTTAAAAACTAAAATATTGTAAGACCTATATTATTTAAAGAACTTTTATGATATTTTTGGATGCTCCATTCCATTTTTAAGTTAAGTTATATTATTTGCCATTAACATTTTATAAACATATTCATTTTTAGATTAATATTATTTTATTCAAAAAGCAGCTAATGCTGTTATTTTGTAATAGTCATAGTCATAATCAAACTTCTTTATTCATATTTCATCTACATGGGTTGTACAGTGAATAGTGTCATAAATGTACAGAAAAAGGTACTACAGTTAAAACTTAAACAAAAAGCTTATAAATTGAAATTGCATCTATAATTTACCACTTGTTTGCATCCCCTGCTTACAGGAGGTGGAAAACTCATCCATTGAATAAACGGCCAAGTTTATTATATCATCTTTTAACATTTTTTTAAACTTTGACAAATCATATTCTTCTTTAATGTTTTCAGGCACACACCTGAGAAAGTGTTTACCTGCATATTAGGGTTTTTTAAAAAAATTTTAATTTATGAGGTTGAATAGTTTCATTTCTTTTTCTTAAGTCGTACTGGTGGGTTGATTGAACTAAATTGGTGTCCATCTCCTGGTTTCTGATGATGAGAATGGTTTCAAATATATATTACCCATATACTGTAAAAATTTTCAAATTTTTGGAATGTTCTTTGGCCTAATCATCATCTTTAAGCTTAAGCAAAATAAACGGTAACCTATAGGCATAACAGTAAACCAGATGTAAAAGCAGTTTTCAAAATGATTACTCAATGATTGGTAATCCAATTGGTATATTAGCCTGGGGTTGTGGTAGTAATATAAAAAGGTTATTGTTGTTACAGAAGAGAGAGTTAAGGTTAAAGTTAAATGTTAACAGTAGATCACATTGTAAACCCCTTTTGCAGAAAACCTAAAATACTGACAATTTCATCTTTGTACGTATTAGAATGTTTAGTTTATGTTAAAGTTAATTTAGATCAGTTTCAAATCAATAGCTCAGTATTCAACAAGACATAACACATAGGCATATCTAAGAATCACACAGTGCAATTTCTATAGAACCACTCAACTTAAGAAGTTGGAAGAATGCTTAACAAACTACCTGGTCATGTAAAAATTACCACTGTTGCAGCAGGCCTACTTACTCAGCAAATTTATAAATCTGTCGATAAATGTGAGAGTTCCTAGTTATTTGCCTATTCTCCATAAGATTAACATAGGAAAGAGTATGCAGGTTTGCTGCTGTAAGGAACACTGAAAGTAGGTATTTCTAGCACAAAAAAATTTATTTTTGCCATCTATACCAAGTTTCATCAACATCTGTCCACAAATAAAGGAGTTTACCTATTCTCTATATGATTAACAAGGGAAAAGAGTATGCAGGTTTGCTGCCATGATAAACACATAAACTTTGATTTAACATAAATGGATGGAGCTCAACCACATGAAGCTAAATATAAATTTTCATCCAATAATATTGCTTGGTAAGTGAAATATTAATTTTTCCTTATCCTCCATAAGATTAACATTGGAGCCCCAAAATACAATGTACTGTGTTTAGATTTTTTAATATTCCGGTAACCGTTGGACATAGAGAAAAACTTTAAGGAACTGAATTGTGTAGTTTTTTAACAGATTCTAATGGTGAAAGATAAAATTTTTAAATTACAAATGAAAAACGCAAAAAACCCAATTTTTGAGTACAATACTCTCGTCGCAGCAGATCTGCATACTCAGCGAATTTCCAAATCAATAATATAATAATAATAATAAAATATGACAAGTTTTATAAAAAACTGTCCATAAACATGAGAATTATTTGCCTATTTTCCATAAGATTAACATGGGAAAGAGTGTGCAGGTTAGCTGCTGTGAGGAACACTGAAACTAGTCATTTCTACCATAAATAATTTTTATTTTAACCAATTATACCAAGTTTCATCAACATCTAATAAATTATAAATAAAGGAGTTTGCCTATTCCCTATATGATTAATATGGGAAAAGAGTACGGTATGCAGGTTTGCTTCCATGATAAACACATAAACTATGATTTTTAAGCATAAAAGGATAGATCTCATTTATTACGGATGTAGATCAAACGTTTTATAGGCCTATATTATTATTGATTTAGAAACTCGAGTTCACAAGTCTGCTGCGACGGGGGTATTAATTTTATGGAGAATAGGAAAACTCTTATATTTATAGAGAGATATTGATAAAACTTTGTATATGGTAAAAATAAAAATAGTTTATTGTAAAAACACCTACTTTCAGTGTTTCTCACAGCAGCAAACATGCAGACTCTTTCCCGTGTTCATCTTATGGAGAATAGGAAAATTCACTTATTTATTACAGGTATTGATATATATATATATATACGAGGGTCGTCCAGAAAGTAAAGAACGAATGCGCATAGCATGCGGCGCAGATCCCCCACCACTGCGATTGCGTGTGCGGCCGCTTGTCCCTTCCTATCGCTTCAGTGTGAGGTGAGTCTCGTTGCTGTACGGTTACGCTTCTCGTTTTCGCAGCGTTTTAAAATGGCGACGCCAATAGAAAATCCCGCCAAATGTGAAGTGCGGAGTGTGATTCGCTTTTTGAACGCTCAAAAAGTTAAGCCTATTGAAATTTATAGGCAAATTAAAGCTGTTTATGGTGAAGGTGCGATGAATGAGTCATCTGGGCGAAAATGGTGCATCATGTTTAACCAAGAAAGGACCAATGTGCATGATGAAGATCGGAGTGGGAGGCCATCTTTAGTCACAGATGAACTGAAGCAAAAAGTTGAAGACAAAATTCAGGAAAACCGACGTTTCACTTTAACAACTTTACATGACCCTTTTCCGCAAATTTCACGTTCACTCCTACATGAGATAGTGACAGATCATCTTGGTTACAAGAAAATGTGTGCTCGCTGGGTGCCTAAGATTTTGACGGATGACCATAAGGCAAAACGAATGGGGGCAGCTCTGGAGTTTTTAAAAGAATATGACAATGGGGACCGATTCCTTGATCGTATTGTTACTGGAGATGAAACATGGGTTTCTTACAAGACTCCAGAAAACAAGCGTCAGTCAATGGAGTGGCATCACGCTAATTCGCCCTCAAGACCAAAAAAGGAAAAACCATTATTACAGACTCGCAAACTCATGGCAACGGTTTTTTGGGACCGAAAGGGGTTAATTCACGTTGAATTCATGCCAAGAGATGCAACGATTAACTCCGAAGCATACTGTGAGACCCTTCAACGTCTTCGACGGGCCATCCAAAACAAGAGACGCAGAATGCTGTCGGGAAAAGTGTTTTTCATTCACGACAATGCACGGCCTCATGCCTCAGAAAAAACAAGGCAAGAACTCCAACATCTGAAGTGGAAAATTTTTAATCATCCTCCCTACAGCCCAGACCTGGCACCCAGTGATTTCCATCTCTTTCCAAAGTTGAAGGAATTTTTGGGTGGAAAGCAGTTTGGAAATGACGATGAACTTAAGGAAGCAGTGGTAAAATGCCTCAAATCATTCGCGGCTGAAGAGTATAACGTCGGAATAGAAAAACTGTTCCCACGTTACAACAAATGTCTCGACAAGAACGGGGATTACGTAGAAAAGTAATGTAAGGTACTGTGGCATTGTAAATAAAATTTGGTGGAGAAATCTTTTGTTTTTATTTTACCATGCTAAAACGTTCTTTACTTTCTGGACGACCCTCGTATATATATATTATTGATTGATTTAAAAATTCACAGAGTACAGGTCTGCTGCGACTGCATAATATTTTGTTTTAGATTTTGATATATATATATATATAGGCTGCATAAATTATAGTTGGGTTTTGGTTGGTTTGTTTTAATTAATATGCTCTAAATGTTTAATCTGTTTTTTGTTTCAGATTTTCGACTATATATGTACAAAAATCATAATTGGGCTTTAGAAGGTTGGTTTTCATAATAATTTTGTTTATAATTATAAACTACTGTAATGTTTAATAACATTTACGGTCAATGCAGATAAATTGTATCTCGATTTTACTTTAATATGTAAAAGTAACAATTTTTTTGTGTTTCATTATAAATTGTGTGTATGAGACAAGTAACCGGTTAATGGCAGCATAGCCGACATTTTCTATGAATTACCTCAGCAAATTTGAGATTACAGTAGAACCTCAATTAACCGTCACCCTTTTAACCGTCAGTCTCTATTAACCGCCACCCCGCTAGCGCAAAAAGAATTATGCGTCAGCGCCATGCCGGATCGTCTGTTGAGGCTCTATGATGGTAGTGACAACTGTACTGCACACCTGCAATGTGCGTGAATCATTGGCAGCAAGGGTAGTAACCCAGATGGTTAATCCCTTACACTGTCTTCTGCATTCTACTGCTACTGTTTCATTTCAGTTCAGTGTGGTGCGTGGCTTACTACAGTGAACTGAAGTTATTGCCGATTTTGAGTGCAATGACTACTAGCGTTTTACGTGCTTTATTGTTTATTGTTGATAGTGCTGTTTATACGTAGTACATGCTCTTCTGTTATGGCTGAGAAATAGAAACGTTTAGTTTTGGGACTCGACAATAACCAATTAGTTATTAAACGCTGGTGCTTATTCTCGGGAAAACTAGAAACTTTGCCGCCTGAAAAGCTCAACGGGGAAAGAAACAAAAGAAAATGACGGATTATTTTAAAAACTAAATATACGTAAAAGTACGTATATATACAATTGATATTTCATTGTTTTCTTAATAAAGTATTTTTCACTTGAACTGGCGTAGTTTTGTTTTTCTCATTTAAAATAAATTCACATTAAGTACTGCGCAGCAATCATGAAAATTAATTAGGTCTTACAATAGCACCGTTATAACATGCAAGGCAGTGAATTGCGATGTTGCCACGCCAAACACTGTCTAGGTGCTAAGTTGTATCGGCGCTATCATTATTTCTGTTATCCGTCTATTCGGTTATCTGTTATGGTCCCGGTCCCGAGGGTGACGGTTAATCGAGGTTCTACTGTATTGAGTTTGTGACCAAAACGTTTTGTTATGTGCTAATGTCGCACATATGCATCATTTAAAAAAATCAGTCCATGAGAAACTTTATTTTAATTTTCATTTAGATTTGAAGAAACTTGAAAATTTGTATTTGTATATTGAAGTTTTTCTTTCGGTTTACTACGGATGTTCTCATCCTCACATGGTATATGATCTGGGTATTAGGTGTGCTGAAACGTGAAATCAAAAGAAGGTTTTTAGTTTACAAAAAAAGCATTAACGTTGTTATTTGGCATAAAATGTTCTGGTTCATGTAGGGGAATCTTTTCTAAGAATAATCAACATTCTTGGTTAAAAATAAACACAAGCAACATACAATACAGTCTTCGTAACATATCACATCTTTTTACTCTTCAATTAAAATGTTCCACTCTCTTTCACTAAACCAGAAAAAAGAAGCTGATGTTTGTAGATTCAGGAGGAATTTTTAAACTGCTTCTTATTAAAAAAGAATACTAAAGTGTTCAAGATTTTTTAAGTGATAAGTTTATCTTTTATTAGCGAATTTCCCATAGGGAAGAAGCTATTACCGTAGGTCTCATGGTAAGACTTAAGCCCGGGACTATGTTATTTTTTCGTCTTTAGGTGCCCAAAGTCCAAAAACAAGTTGTTAAAATTTGTATATATATATATACAGGGTGTTTCAGAATTCTCTACTAATACTCTAGGGCATTGTTCCTGGGTAAGAAACATATCTAAATATCATATTTACATTGTCCGGAAGTCCTTAGTTACTCACACAGCCTCCATTTTGTATTTTTCACTTATAATTGTTTTTCTGAATAATAGTTAAACGTACGGAATTGAAACTTTGCACAAACATTGATGGCAAATAGACAAAGCTACAAAAAAATTATGACAATTTCTCAAATTCATAAAACAAAATGGCGGCCATTTAAAATTTTGTTTCTCAAATAACTCGTGAACCGTTGATTTAACAGAAAATTTACTGGAATGACTTTTTTTAGGTAATGTAAATTTAAGGTATGTAGGTAAATTGTCCCGAATAGGGACAAATCGATTGACACCAAATTGTTTTAAATTAGACAAATAAATATTAACTGAGATATGGTATCTTTAGTGATAGGTGACCGCTAGAGCTTAGTTGCAGGGCATGTCAAGGCATGCGACTAAAGTCTGCCACAACAATGCAACAGTCTCCAACTGCTTAGGCCGGCCGCACACTGATGCAGCATCACCTGAAGCAAGTGTTGCGAGGCAAAATGTTTCGCTGGACACTAGCGCCCCGTGTGTTTCAATGCGAGGTGCCTCAAAATATTTGCTTCATGAGTGTGCGGGCTCACATTGAAATACACGGGGCGCTAGTGTCCAGCGAAACATTTTGCCTCGCAACACTTGCTTTAGGTGAAACACTGCATCAGTGAGCGGCCGGCCTTACTGTCATTAAAATTCACACAAAACTTCCATCAACTTTTTATATCAGCTGAGGTAAAAGTCAAAATACTTTTTTACAAACTAATCATCTGATTTTATTCTTGCCTGAAAATGTTATTATTTTATTCATTGTAGTCAGTTCCTCTACAGTTATTCTAAACTTATGCCAAGACCAAGAGAGTTATGTGACATTTCATTATTGTTTGAAGTAATCTAAAATAACCTACAAATAACATACAAAGCAGGCGGAGACTTTTGCATTGTTGTGGCAGACTTTAGTCGCATGCCTTGACATGCACTGCAACTAAGCTGTAGCGGTCATCTATCACTAAAGATACCATATCTCAGTTAATATTAGTCTAATTTAAAACAATTTGGTATCAATCGATTTGTAATTACATTACCTAAAAAAAGTCATTCCAGGAAATTTTCTGTTAAATCAACGGTTCACGAGTTATTTGAGAAACAAAATTTTAAATGGCCGCCATTTTGTTTTATGAATTTGAGAAATGGTCATAATGTTTTTGTAGCTTTGTCTATTTTCCATAAATGTTTGTGCAAAGTTCCAATTCCGTACGTTTAACCATTATTCAGAAAGAAAATTATAAGTGAAAAATACAAAATGGAGGCTGTGTGAGTAACTAAGGACTTCCGGACAATTTAAATATGATATTTAGGATATGCTTCTTACCCATGAACAATGCCCTAGAGTATTGGTGGGGAATTCTGAAACACCCTGTATATATATATGTGTGTGTGTGTGTGTCTGTGAACACGATAACTCTCGTAAAAATGGTCCGATCAAGACCAAATTTGGTAGAGATGTGTATTCCTACAAATGCTCGGACGAGTTCGTAAACCAGACTTATCGGTCAATGGGAACGGGTAGTTTGGGGGGGTTTTGTACCCCAAAATAAGGGTTTTTTGTGTTTTTCCCATGTAATTTAAAACAAATTTTATATTTCACCATTAGAATCAGCTTAAAAAACTACACAATTAAGTTCCTTAAAGTTTTTCTCTATCTCCAATGGTTACCGAGATATTAAAAAATCTAAACACAGTACGTTGTATTGTGGGGCTCCAATGTTAATCTTATGGAAGATAGGGAAAAATTAATATTTCCCATATTAATGAATATTTATTGATGAAACTTGATGTTTAGCTTCATGTGGTTGAGATCTATCCTTTTATGCTTAAAAATCATAGTATATGTGTTTATTGTGGAAGCAAACCTGCATACCGTACTCTTTTCCCATATTAATCATATAGGGATTAGGCAAACTCCTTTATTTATTATTTATTAGATGTTGATGAAACTTGCTATAATTGGTTAAAATAAAAATTATTTATGGTAGAAATGACTAGTTTCAGTGTTCCTCACAGCAGCTAACCTGCACACTCTTTCCCATGTTAATCTTATGGAAAATAAGCAACTAATTCTCATGTTTATAGACAGGTTTTTATTAAACTTGTCATATTTTATTATTATTATTATTAAATTATTGATTTGGAAATTCGCTGAGTATGCAGATCTGCTGCGAGTATTAATGTTTTACTTATATGTAATGTATTTAAGTATTATTCATGTTGTTACTCGTAAGAAGTAATTTTTGACCAATTGTCCATGCTTTTTTATTAAGTTTATGACAACAAAAGATTTTGATTTGCTTTGTATTAAAAAGTTGCAACAAAAATATCGGCTTAGAATATGTTAACTCTTAATTAATGAACCTGACCAATGAAATGTAGGTATTTGTCAGTGTCTAAGCTATATTATATTATTGAATAATCAAACTCATCCGAACCTCCTTCAGTCGTACTTGTGTCAAAATATTCTAAAATATTGGGTACCTGCCTGTCTAAAGTAATGATAAATGATTGCATTAACCCTGGGAGGGTGCGCCAGAAGATTAAGACTGGGCCCTTACTAAAACAGTTACTTCGTTAGTAGTAAACAGTTAGTACGTAGGAGTTAACTTCAAAATTTCTTTTGAAAAGATAGTCATATTATTTGTCAACAAAAATTAAAATCCAGTCCTATTAAAACTCAAAAGGGTTCTGCCATTTTCTGATGTCTAAAATGTATAGCCTAAGTCTACCGTATATCAAATATTCATGAGAAGTCAATTGTGAGTCGTCAAATGGTAATGCCTTTTCCCTGTATAAACAGTAGTGCAATCAAAATTTAAAAGGGTTGTGTGATTTTTAAGATTATTAATTGGTTAAATTTTGTTATATAATTTATTTCGATATATCCCTATCTGTTATATTGCTATCTATTTTCTAAATAATATGATATGACTGTAACAATTAAGTTATTTTCTGACAGTATCTTTTTACTTTCTCCCCTTATACGTAGTATATGGAGAAAGTATTGTTTTCGTCAAAATTTTCGAATTTAAGTTGAGGGTGGATATATCCGTTTTGGGGTCCCCTGAATCCAAAAAAGTGGGTTTTGACGTGATGTCTGTCCGTCCGTGTGTGTGTGTGTGTGTGTGTGTGTGTGTCTGGATGTGTACAGTGCCACAGCCTACCCCGTTGGTCCGATTTAGATGAAATTTGGCATGTATGTATATATTCACGGTATCTCCAGGCGTTTTTTTCATTTTTTTGAATTTTTGATTTTTAAGGGTAGTTCACCCCTAAAAACCCTTAAAAAACGTGAAAAATCCAAATTTCTCAAAAACGGCTCTAACGATTTTTATTAAAATTTTACAGTTTATAGTGTACAGAGTACTAAATAATTTGACACCACCCGCATATCTGTAAAAATGACGGTTCAAAAGTTATGGGCTTTTAAATGTCTAAAAAATCAAATTTTTAAATTTTCAGCGAAAACAATAAAAGTAAAGTATAACTTGACTGGCACCATTAAAACCAGCTTAAAAACTAAACAAATTAGTAATTTGAATTATTTGTCTACGACTAACGGTTCCAGAGAAAAGTTAAATTTACTGTCCACGATAAACGCAGTACGTTGTCTGAAAGCGCCCAATGTTATTCTTATGGAGAATATAAAAAAAATCAATTTCTTCCTTACTTTCCAACCGTTTTCCATGAAACTTGGTATGAAGCGTAAGGTCAAATCACCGAACAAAACCAGCTCAAAAAAGCTTGGTGTTACTGGGGGGGGGGGTTGTCCCCCCCATACAATTTGAACAATTAATTTAACTTTGTCTCTCGTGTTTTTATTTTTAGAAATTGGATGATTATTTTTGAAACAATAAATTATTAAATGATATTTAGATTAACTTTGTAGAACATGATAGTTTTATTACAGATTGTCTTTTTTTAATTTACTTAAGGGAGAAAGTATGTGTCAGTTCACTGGTACCGTTTATTTTTTAATAATAATTAAAATTGGATGTGCATCACAATCTAAATCTTTACTTAGATCTTTAAAAAATACTTACTGTATTATTTCTTTTATCCATTGCATGTACAATAAATTCATTAAATCAATCCCCACATCTTTGACATATTAAGGCTGTGTGAAACCATGTTGTTTGTCATCATAGACAATTTATTTCTAAACACTTGACCTACAATGAGTAGACTGTGCATTCAAATATTTTTATATAGTTGGTAGGATTGACAATAATCTGGAGCAAGATGAATATTCTATGTTATTTTAAAGGGGCCTTATTTTAGAAATGTTCAACTTACTTAGAAATTTCCAAGAAAGAAGAATTTATTGGACAAGTGCTTTTAGGCCTACTAAGATTTTTTTAAGTAGTACAGGGATTTCATCACACCCTAAAGTCTAACATAGTTCACTATTTTTCAATTTTTTTTTGCCTGAAGGATCTCACTGGAAAAAGCGTGGTCTCACAGCTAAATTTCTTGGCATCTGACTGGACCTTACCCTTTCTTGGTCAGATTACTGTTTGAAATTAAGTTCATGAATGGCAAGTGGCTAATGTGCATTACTATGTATCTGTGGTGGTGTCTCCCAAATTATTTTGAGAATAGTCTACTTCAGCCTTTTTTATTAAAAAAACTACCTGTGGGTTTTTTGCTCTAATTTACCTACGGTTTATTGGTTACTTGTCTGGGTCAGTGCTTTCACATCAAAAGGGATTTTTATTCTGCAGAAACTTACAGTTAGGATAGTTGCTAACATAGACCTTAAGGTTCACCGCAGACTATGTTTTATCCAACTTAAAATTTTAAGTTTATATTGTGTCTTTATTTTAAAAACTGTAATGTATATGAAAGTTCAATGTAATATTACTATAGCGTAATAATATAATAATGTAGCAGTGATACGCACAATCACTGCACAATAACCTGACATGATGTTCCAACTCCTTATGCTAGATTAAATAAAAAACCCCTGTGTAATTGGTACTAAATTGTTCAGTAAGCTTCCTCTTAATGTAAGATCTTTAAATCTAAATTGTTTCAAGACTTTGGTTACTATTTTTTAGTTAAAAATGACTTGCCTTTTTCTCAATGGATAAATGTTTAAATGGCACATGGACTGAAAATTATTTTCTATAGACCACGGATCATCATATTGCAATTTTTTGACGAATCCTATGTATTCAATGAATATTTCTGGGATTAAATATTTGTATTTTTAGTTAATTCCTTAATTTAGTTATTGATAAATACCCCCGTCGCAGCAGACCTGCGTACTCAGCGAATTTCCAAATCAATAATATAAAAATAATATATGACAAGTTTTAAAAAAATCTGTCCATAAACATGAGAATTATTTGCCTATTCTCCATAAGATTAACAAGGCAAAGAGTGTGCAGGTTTGCTGCTGTGAGGAACACTGAAATTAGGCATTTCTACCATAAATAATTTTTATCTTAACATTTATACCAACTTTCATCAACATCTGTCCATAAATAAAGGAGTTTGCCTATTCCCTATATAATTATTATGGGAAAAGAGTATGCAGGTTTGCTGCCATGATGAACACATAAACAATGATTTTTAAGCGTAAATGGATAGATCTTAACCACATGAAGCTAAATATCAAGTTTTATCCAAAAATATTCATTAATATGGGAAATATTAATTTTTCCCTATCCTCCATAAGATTAACATTGGAGCCCCACAATACAATGTACTGTGTTTAGATTTTTTAATATCTCGGTAACCATTGGAGATAGAGAAAAACTTTAAGGTACTTAATTGTGTAGTTTTTTAAGCTGATTCTAATGGTGAAATATAAAATTAGAAATTTTTAAAAACTACATGTGAAAAACGCAAAAAACCCCATTTTGGGGTACAAAACCCCCCCAAACTACCCGTTCCCATTGACCGATATGTCTGGTTTACGAACTTGTCCGAGCATTTGTAGGAATACACGTCTCTACCAAATTTGGTCTCGATCGGACCATTTTTACGAGAGTTATCGTGCTAACAGACACATATATATATACCCCCGTCGCAGCAGACCTGCGTACTCAGCGAATTTCCAAATCAATAATATAATAATTATAATATATGACAAGTTTGGTCAAAATCTGTCGATAAACATGGGAATTATTTGCCTATTCTCCATAAGATTAAAATGGGAAAGAGTGAGTAGGTTTGCTGCTGTGAGGAACACTGAAAGTATACCATCAAAAATTTTATTTTTAACATTTATACCAACTTTTATCAACATCTGTCCGTAAATAAAGGAGTTTGCCTAATCTCCATATGATTAACATGAGAAAAGAGTATGCAGGTTTGCTGCCATGATAAACACATAAACTATGATTTTTTAGCACAAATGTATGGATCTCAACCACATGAAGCTAAATATCAAGTTTCAAGTTTCATCAAAAAATATTAGATAATAAGTGAAAAATTAATTTTTCCTAATCCTCCATAAGATTAACATTGGAGCCTTAAAATACAACGTACTGTGTTTAGATTTTTTTATATCTCGGTAACCATTTAAGATAGAGAAAAACTTTAAGGAACTTAATTGTGTAGTTTTTTAAGCTAATTCCAATGGTGAAATATAAAATTTGAAATTTTTTAAAATTACATGTGAAAAACGCAAAAAACCCCATTTTGGGGTACAAAACCCCCCCAAAGTACCCGTTCCCATTGACCGATATGTCTGGTTTACGAACTCGTCCGAGCAGTTGTAGGAATACACCTCTCTACCAAATTTGGTCTCGATCGGACTATTTTTACGAGAGTTATCGTGCTAACAGACACATATATATATATATACATATATAATTATTCCACTG